>VYZV01038458.1:3970-41442 GCA_013401275.1 Pandion haliaetus | reverse complement strand
TTTTTTTTTTTCTCCTCATCCCAACGTAGCCAGGCGAGGGGGTGGGGGGTGAGTGAGCGGCTTCGTGGTGCTTTGTTACCGACTGAGCTGACCTGAAACCACGAC
Source organism: Pandion haliaetus (assembly GCA_013401275.1). Classification (NCBI taxonomy): domain Eukaryota; kingdom Metazoa; phylum Chordata; class Aves; order Accipitriformes; family Pandionidae; genus Pandion; species Pandion haliaetus. Next base: position 41,337 of record VYZV01038458.1, on the reverse strand, counting down.
ACCCTCTAATGCTATTGCCATTTGCTGGTAATTCTGAATGCTAGCTGCTTGACCTGAAGTTGTTTTACACACTTTTTGCCAACTCCAACTATTTTTCCTGTGTTCTTAAGATTTAAGCAAATAGTAACTCAGATTTGGAGATCCAAATAAAGCATAAAAATACACTTCATATTTCACTGAACTGATTTCTATTCGAAGTAGTTATCCATTGGAGGATGTGCTTTCCTACAGAAATAAGCTTCAATAAAAAAGCACCTTGCAATGGCCTAGTGAAAACTGTCTTTGCATCTGTATCTTTGTAAATGTTGTCATACCCTTCTTGAGCGCTTTTAGCTTGTAAATTATTCAGATGGAAACATTATGCTGCATATGATCACACTGAAGAGCTGTGAAATAAAGAATGGTACACAGGGACTAAAGGGAAGCATGTACAGGAGACTTCGTAAGCAGCCTTCTCTATTGCTCAAAATCCCAAATCTGCGAGGGCTTCTGATGTCTACAGGAGAAGAAATTGCTTTTGGGTGCTTTGAGAGTGCTTTTGAGCACTCTCCTCACCCTGCCACACCATTATTTTCGCTGAAGCATTGTAGCAACAGACAAATACAGTTTATAGCAGACGCTTCTGGGGTTTTATGCTATTTGGTTAACTTCATGACACTAAGAAGTTTACTATTGGAGTTTACAGCTTTCTGCTCTCCCCTATTTGATATTAGTTTGAAGTGATTCCATGTGTACTTTTGTATACATACAGATATTTAAATCTAGTAACTGTGATTATACTGCAGTGCCAAGGTCAGAGTTACATATTTTTTTAATGTGCCAATAAAAAAATGATCAAATTTTTTTCACTTCTTGCCCTTGAACTTAATCCAGAACTGTAGCAGGGATTATAGTTTAGTACTGAAATCCAGCTAGCAGGTATATTGGTTTTTAGCAAGATATGTGGACTTCCAGGTCTGCAGATAAATATCTGTGATAAGGATTCTTCTTCTTGTCCAAAAATGTAAGCAGAAATATAATACTTGGCCATTACCTTATAAGAAAATACTTACGCTGAAGAAGCACCAGCTTTGTAGAGATCAGATGCTATGTTCAGCTGGAATCAGGTATGTTCGTCAGCACGTGTAGTCACTGGTAAATAGACCTGATTACATGCTTTGCAACATAGATCAGAAGTCAGAATGCTGTTGCAGATTGTAACACTTCGACTTTCAGTCTACAAAGCAAAGAACAAATAGCAAGCAAAAACTTTTTCTATCACTTGCCACGATATTTTTCTATTGCCTACCATTTTGTAAAGTAAGTTTCCCCTCATTTCCTTCAGACTAGCGCTGCAGTTTCAGGAGAGGGGAAGGACTTTCTTTGCAATGAACTGAGAAATGTGCAAAGATGTGTTTTTACAATTTCCATTGCTGCCCAGGAATAGAGCAGCCAGAGGCAGTGGCAGCGCTCAGCCCTGTCTCTCCCTGTACCCGGGCACCCATCTCGCCCTGCAGAGCTGCCTTGGGGCGGCTCACTGGGATGGGGGGGGGACAGAGCAGTGTCTGTGGATGTTTCGAAGGCAGAAGGTAACGTGCCTGCCGGGTACACTGACCCAGACCCGTATTTTAGTGTTTGGCCATGATGGTGTCAGTTTCTCCCATCAATTTTCATAGTAAATTTAATGACGTGAGGTTATTATGCTATACAAAGCAATGTCTTATTGTACTGAAATTTCTTCCTCCACTTGCTGCTATAGTAATTAATGTGATTTTATTATAATCTGAATTTTAGCAAAAACTGGATATTTGGTGATTTCTCCTAAAACCCAGTTCCAGACAGTTTAAGGCTGGCCTCTTCATGAGTACTGCCTAGTCCGTGATCACTCTTGGAGCTCATTTCCAGCTCTTTTTCCAGTAACCTTTTCTTTGTCAGTAGTTAGGTTTCTTCCAGGTGAAACACGAAGCCCAGGCCTGATCCTGCAAGGACTTCAGTGAATGAGCATTTAGAGATAACGTGCACCATGCCCCAGGCTGAATCCTAAGAAAGCTCCCTATAAAGACTCTAGGAATTTAGGAAGTAGGTTTGTTCATCAGCTGCACCAAGTTAACCTGATTTTTTGGAAGCTCATCAAAGTTTGCCTACTCATCATTTGTATTTTTTGCTGAGATATCCAGCAAGGGAGACTATCCTGTGCTTAGTTCGGTCGCACATTAAACAACCTATCCTCATTAAGGATTAGAAGGAAATCATCTGCACTGTACTTGGGTCTCACATGGATAGGATGATCTGACTAAGGCAGCTAAATGCTCTCCTACAAGCAAGAGGAAGGCTTAGGTTTGGCTGATGGAGGTTATTCTTAGTCATAGTTACAACATCGTTAACAGCCAAAGAGCAGTTAAATGGGTGTAACCTGCATTATAAAGGCATAAATGAAAAAGGATTTCACCCTGGAAAGCTTGGTCTTATTCTGGTGCCCCTAACCTTTCAGGGAGGATGCTATCAAGGCTGTGACCTGTAAAGCAGGTAAATGTGCCTGAAAAGCACTCCTCTCCCCACTTTATATGCTGCTGTCCCAGCTCCCCATCGGCATAGCACACACGGAGGAACCCTAGAAATCCATGGGGCCATGTGAGGCTCCTGGTCTGCTCCTGCCCTCAGCCCATGGTAACGGAGTAATGAATGATGACGTTTTAAGAAAAGTCTTCTCCAGGAGCCATCTGGTTTGGGAATAGCCAAATGATGGCTGGGGCTAATTCAGCCAAGAGATGTTTCTGACCCAACAGCAAAGTAATAGTCTTCTCAGATACCATCCATGCAGATGCTTTCTGGAGCCTCTAGCTCTTTCTTCATCAATGAATTATGGGACATGTAGTAATACAGCTAGCAGTCACGGAGGAACTAGGCCAGGCTTGAATTTAGGGCTGATAACTTAAAGGAAGAATTCTGAAAATAAAGTGATACTGTTGGTGAGAGAAGTAAAACTCCACTCAAGGTATATACAATTACTGAAAAATGAAAACCCCTATTCCTTCACTTGTATTTATGTGCTAGAGGCAGAGGTCATGAAATTGCACCCTATATGTTGTCACCAGAAAGAGGAGCTTACATTCAGCTTATGCGGAGCAGAGCCCTCTTCCTGATACAGAAACTGCTACAATGCATTTTGGTTCACTTTTTTCTTTCATGGAAAGAAAAATTTACTTAGCTGCTCTTCCTTAATTGAAATAAATCATACTTGACTAAACATACTGTCTCCTGCATACAGCAGCACCAGGAGCTCTCAGTTCCCTAAACTAGCAACTCACACAACTTGTGTCTTTTCTGTTTTTCTTCTGCTAAATTATTCAGTTAAAATTAATGTTCTCCCCCAGGTTATATTTTTAAAATAATATAAAATCATAGAATGATGCAGGTTGGAAGGGACCTCTGGAGGTGATCCAGTTTGATCCCTGCCCAGAGCAGGTCCAACTACAGAAAGTTGCTCAGAAACGCATCCCGTCGAGTGTTGAATATCTCCAAGGACAGCAATTCTACAGTTTTTTTGAGCAACCTGATCCAGTGTTTGGCCACTTCCAGGGTGAAATATTTTTCTGTATATCTAAAGAAGTTCATGAAGTATTTTGCAGCAAAAAAAAAAAAAAAGGCAGTTGCTCGTTAACAGTATAAAAGCTCCTGCACCAGACTAAGTCACACATTAAAACAGGGAAATGTTTGATAACCATCAGCAAATGACTGATGACAGTACATAGTAGATTAAATGTTAGGTAAATGGTAGTGAATCTGTTTTGAAGATTTTTGCAGTTATTCTTTTAACAAAGAAAAGAGTTTAACCATAGGCAGTCAACACACTTGCAAACTCAGGCTGGTAGTTTATCAAGGCACAAAAACTCTCTGAATTTAGAATGATTACATTAAAAGTTGAGGAATTCAAGGAAATAACAGACATTTAAAGAAAGAGAGAGATTAATAGAAAACCCCAGGCAACTCTCTAGAGCACTAACACTGCTTCTCCATGCACACTAGACACATGGATAAGTAGCTACAGAATATCCTTTTAACACAATCTCTCTCTTACAGCTCCCCCAGTGAACTTAACACACAAAAAACTCCATTAATTCCCATGGGAGCAAGTTGTACTCATTTTCTTTTGCAATTTGCCTTCCGTGGCGTAGATCCGTGGGTTACAGCTTTCATTTTGTTATGCTGAGGGGGTCAAGGCTACAAGAAGAGCTTTGTACTCCTTCACACCGTGTTCCCCAAACCCAGGATTGGAAATGCTCAGCCCCACAGCAGGATTTGGGTGCCACGCTGGGGGCAGAGAGATGGCCATGGCGTGGGTGGTGCTGCCCTGCTGCCCGTCCCCTGTGCGTCCCCACCATCCTGCGTGATGCTGAGAGAGGAGTGCGGTGCGGGGAGATGCGTGGTCGGAGCTGCGGCAAAGTCCTGCCACATGCACGTGCCTCCACCTGCCAGAGCTGGAGGTCCAGCAGGCGGCAACTGCTGCCTCAAATTTCCAGATACTGGCAACTCAGGTCTTAAATTTGCTTAGGGCCTTTTCAGGACACCACGTCTCTAAGGAAGAAAGTGAGACCTTGCATGTTCACCTCTCAGCATGTGTATTTTGGCACATAAATGCAGATTCTGTAGCAAATGACACTTTTGGCTTGGTTTTGTTAGGCTGGCTGTTGATGTGGAGCTCGTTTCCTTGCAATTAATCTCTTCCTAGAGCATCGTTTGCAACATGAGAGTTTGTTCTGGTTTCTAAGAAAAAGTACTGAAAAGCTGCACGCTGCTCATGGCCAAGGGAGGAGATTTTAAAGGAAGGAGTAAACACTTGGCAAGGATAAGTGGTGGCAAGTTCTTTACAGAGCTTAAATTGGTCCTTGTGACCCATTCCTCATCTGTGGTACCAGTTCCTTGTAGAAGGCCTGTCCAATTTTACAGTTTCAGAAAAATGACTTAATGTTAGAATAACTCATGGTAGCAATGTTCAAATAAGGGAGTAATGCTTGACTGGTGATAACTATAAACTCTGGTCACCCCCAGCAATTAGAAGCACTTGAAGAGTTGTGTCCCTGTCCAAAACCTCATCCATGGGCAATGCGCTGCCGTGTGCCCCCAGTGCCTTTGTGTTCAACAGAGCCTGACCAAGACCAATCGAGCTGTGAGAGGCTCCGTGCCACCGACTGTACCCTGTGTTACCCAGCGGCCACATTCCTCTGGCTGTGACACTCACCAGAGGTGATGGGCTACAGAGAGGCCAAGATGTGTTTGTGCATAATGTGCTGCCCTCTTCCATACCATGGCCATTTGTTCCTGGCAGGGCTGGACATGGAGTGCGGGTTTCAGCCGCCTGTGACTGAATTGGTCCTGCATCACTCAGCAGGATGTGTCCCTGCGACCACTGGCCTGTCCTGGACCAGCTGTGACACAGCGTGGCTCAGGAAGGATGTTTCTGCTGGAAAAGTGTGACTGGCAAGCCACTGTTTCTTCCTCCCAAACATGCCATTTTTCACTGGGCAACAGAAACAGCCAAGAAAGGAATTTGAGAGGCCCAAACCGCACAACTTCTCTGGAAGCAGAAGAAACCATTGACTACCATTTTAAATGTGTTTTACTGTTGTTGACTTGTTTGCTCTCCATGTGGCTGAACAGGCTTAGTGAGATGTATCTGCTGGAGATGCAGCAAGGGCTGCCTGCCTCCCCATTCTGCAACCTCCGGTTGTATCCACGTTGCAAAATAAGAGACGGTTAGAGCACCTGACTATCTACAGCAGTGAATGATAGCTTATACCCTGGCTTTCTTTGGGACTACTCCAGCTACCCCTTTCCAAGAGGAATCTGTAGATAGAGCTAGCTCTAAACCTGAGTGGCCAAAAACCAAACTGTGTCACTTAGTCTCAGGGCTAGGCGTTGGGTTTTGGCCCTTGATCATGCAGTTGTCTTGAGAAATGTCTGTCTGAGAAGTCCATCTCCTCATGAGGGAGCGAAGAAGATAAGGAAGTCTTTATAAATCCATAACAGCCTGTCAAGCAGGACAGTACATGCAGTTCCTAAATGAAGTCGTTCCCCACTACATGACAGCTGGAAGAAGGAAGACTTCTTGGACAGCCAGATGGTGGCAATGGTTTCCAGGGAAGTGGACAGAGTCAAAATGAAAGAACTGTCTGAGCTGTGAGCAAGGAAAATGAAGAGAAACCAAAAGCTTTGGACTGAAGTAGGAACAGATAGTGTGGGTGTGTTTTTGTGTCCTAAAGGGACAGAGATTAGACAGGATTGAAAAACATCATAAAAAATGTAAACTGATGTAAGTTAGAAGCTGTCAAGTGAAGGGAATTAATAAATGCAGTAAAAAGAAAGATCTATGGTTGAGTGGCTCAGGGCCATAAGCAACAGTGTAGAAACAAAAGCACCCTAATAACAGTGTAGGTTAGTAGCTAGTTAGTAAGATAAAATTGTTGAAAATGATACAGTGGTGGCACAAGCATCACTTTGTCCCAGAAGTTACTTAATCTCTGGCTCGTTTGGTCTCAGTAATGTCGTATGGTGGCAGGACATTGCAAAAAGTTTTGTCATTTTACCATCCATCGCAAGCCAGTTGTTTATCTGAATAGCATTGTGATTGCTCAGGAATGCAGCTCTGTGGCAGGGAGGGACAGGTCTTCAGGACAATTGAGGTGTCACAAAACCAGGGTTTCAACATGCCTGGAGAAGTTGGCTCTTCCCTTGACCTAGGGCCAGCAGGTTGTTAATTTATTTTTTTATAGTGGGCATATTTATGTAAGTCTTCATTTAATCAAATTTTGACCTTTTAATGAAGAGTTCAAACCTAGAGATGAAGAGCCAGGAAGAAGAAATCAACTTCACAAGAAAAGGTCTTTTGTTCTGGTTCTTTCTCCTTTGTAGATGAGATGGAGACTCAAGCAATGGCAATTTAACAAATTACAAGCCATTAATTAAAATGCCATAACTGTGCATTTCCACTCTCATAGCCTATCCCACGTGTGTTCAAATGTCTCACTGAGAGTGGTCTAGGCTAAGTTACCTTGTCTAGCAGTTGAGGAGTGCTAAGAGAGTGTGAGCGGGGTGGGGATTCAGCTCCCTGGTCCCACAAGTGAAGTTGGGCTTGGCTAGTTGAGTGCAGGTGGCTCCATGTGAGCTGCGTGTTGAAGGTCCCTTTACAGCCCTTGGAGACCCAGTCAGTCCAGCTAGCCCCAGCTGAAGGGTGCTTCGCAGGTCAGCAGGGGTGCACTGAATCATTCCTTGGTTTCACTGCCTGTGTCGACGGGAGCTTGATTCAGGTGTGCTGTTATACCTAGGTGTCCAAATCTGGAGCTGAATGTGGCCCTTTCCAACTGTTTCTGCGGCTTGACTGACTTACCAAGCCACGGTGGCTGGACTGTGTGGCCAGATTGTCCTTAGTTGCTGCCAGCAGACATTTCCCCTGTTCTCATTTTTGTTTTTATCTTTCCCATCCACAGCAGGGCACTTGTCCCTACTCTCTTGCCTTGTTTTTATCTTGTGAGCTCTTTGTAGCACTTAAGGCAGTGGAGTAATACAGACTGTTAAAGATAAGATACAAACACCTGGTACCACTCAGTCGTGGCTACAGCAGTCTCTGGTAACTGGCTTCTGTGTGGATGTGACAGGATTCCAGCCTAATGTGAAAAGAGCTTAGGACTGAAGAATTTTTTGCCAGCCTGTAGCTTAATGCATGCATTTCTTGCTAAAAGCTCTATGTGGCAGTCACATACAGCCTTCCCCCACCTCCTCCCCCGCTGCTGGTGTGTTAGGAGAAATAATTCTCACTCTCTGACTGCAAAAGATAACAAAAAAATCTCAGTAATGCACGAAGCACGCACCCCCTCACCATTTCAAGCTCAGCTATGCTGACAAGCCATGACATTGTGCTGCAGGATGGTCTCACGCCTGACCTGGAACACCACCTGCCATATGGACCACTGCTCCATCGCACAATTTCATAAGTATGCTCACAGGCGTGAATTACAGGAGGCAGGGATCTTTAGTGTTCTGCCAGTTGTCATCTCTGCTCAAGTGTGTGTCCATGGTGTTGGGTTTTTCTCCTGCATGCTGGAGCCTGGAAGAAACGAGCTGTTTTCTGATTACAGGGATCTGAGCTACATGCATATTGTTCTCCGTTACGCAGTGTGTTTGATTACTAACATTTTGGAAATCACAGACTCTTCTTCTGGCAAAATCGATTCTTTTATGCAATCTCACAGCATGAGAATCATTGTCACTTGAAAATTACTTTTTCAGGATTGTGTTTTATACCACAGTGTTCTTCCCTTAAATTAGCTTTCATCTGTGTTTTTCACAGATGCAGCTAGAGCACATGCTGGAAAGCACCAGCCAGGGCATCATTCTGTTGCTTTCAGTATTAAGCATGTTCCTGTTAACAGTAGCTGCTGTGAGAGGCTGGAGCCCTGACTCTGGAGCAGGTTCCCACTGAGCTAGTGCCTCCACAAACCCTCAAAGTGATGAGCTGCACCATGGGAGTTTACAGCTGAAGTATATGTAATAGGTATATATGAAGTACATGAGTACAAGGAAGTCTATGTAATATGGTAAGGGAGGAAATGCAATAAAACAAATGTAGTGACCATAACAGAGAGTGTTCTCGGCATATGAGCAGATCAATATTTTTGGTCAAGCTTTTTAAAGTGGGGAAAGGTCATAGTGGGAAGTTAATATTGGTTTGTAAAGCTGTGCTGTTTGTAAAAAGAGCTGGTATCTGAGTAATGGCTGCAGGATAATATTCAATACTATCCAATTTGGGCCTCCCAGTTCAAAAGAGCTACGGAACAACTGGAGAAGGTCCAGCAGAGTGTTACCAAGGTGGTTGGGACCTAGAGCGCACAACCCAGGAGGAGAGCTTGAAGGACCTGAGCTGGTTTACTCTGTAGATGGGAAGGCTAAAGGCTGGTTTAACACCTGCCTAACACTGCCTACAACTGCCCAAAGGGCTACGGCGAAGACCTTGGAGTCAAACTCCTCCTAGTCATGCCAGACAATAAAAGCAGGGGCAACAGCCATGAGTTGTGGCTTGTGAATTTTAGGTAGGACATAAAAGATTTACCAGAAGAGTAAACTTTTTTCTGGAGCAGTTACCCAGAGAGGAGAATCCCCATCCTTGGAGATTTTCAAGACTTTGCTAGACAATGCAAGGCTGGCCTGGTCTAGCTTTGGTAACAGTCCTGCTCTGAGCAGGATATTGGACCAGAGACCTCCGGAGGTCCGTTCCAGCCAACATGTCCGTAACTGCATCCATGCTCTGCTTGCATCCAGATCTTCAACATAACTTTGCTGACAAAACATGACCAGTATACAGCAGCACCTCCTGCTCATATAGGGTGTGATCTGCCTCATCATCCCCTTCCCAAAGGTTTAGGTTTTCTGTCTCTTCTCTCAGGTTATCTCTGCTGCTAAATAAATGAAGGGTAGGCAGCAAGCCACCTTCACCACCCATTACCCATCATGCTTTCCTGCAGCTGGTTCTGGCAGGATGCTGACCGAGCTCCACGGGCCACAGGATGCCCTGCACCTACAATGCCTCAGCTTGTCTAGGAGTCCTTGGGCTGCAAGTTGCATCTCCTGTCAACAGCTTCAGGGAAGAATCCGAGGACGGTAACTCCCTCGGGTTCATGGAAAATGTATCACAGAGTGCAAGTGCTCAGCATCACCTCAACCCTGCAAAGAGCCTCTGGAAAGGAAAGGTATGATGAACACTACAGTGTGCGTCCCTCGACTTCTAAATGTCTCTGCTGGGAATAGGATTTGGCAAAGAGGAGCCAGGCAGCCAGACATAGAGCTGACACTGGTGGTTTGGGAGAACCTAATTACCCAGTAATATGGAAAAAAAAACCCTGTTTATGGCATGCTGAATTACATGGGTAGCTGTTCAGGTGGAAGGTAGAGTATAAGCCAGCCAAAACCATGTCCAAGTGGCTATGCAATTCAAACTTCAAATAGTCCTAGCTACCGGCTCTGCAACAGGCAGCTCTGATCTGGCAGAGAAATCAAACCTTTCATCTTCATAACGTGAGCTGCCCAAACCGAAGTTTGCTGCTCACGCAAGCCATTCCCTGACAATTGCCTGCGTCAGCCGGGCCACAAGCTGACAGTGAACCCCACCAAGTGTGGAGCTGAGATAAAACTCTCTTTTTCTTGACTTAGCTCAGCCTCTAAGTGATGGAGGAGAAAATACAAGAATGTGTGCGTAGGAAGTAACACTGAGAAAGAGAAGTTGGGATCCTGGAGCCCAGAGGATTGCCTGAAGAAAGGAAAAGCTAATGGGATGCGAAACCTATGGCAACAAATGCAGATAGACAGGCATAGGATAAACAATTAACCGGAGGAAATTTCTGTCCGTGAATGTTGGCTGGTTAGGGCTGGGTCTCTGAGAGGACACAGGGACATGAACTGCTTCTCGGGGAATGACAATGCTGAGGCTGTGTGCAGGACCTGAGCATGCATGGCATGAATAAGAGATTTTCATAAGCCCAATCACTCTGAATAAAGAAATGCCGTCTCTCCCATCAGCCAATTATTTATTCACTTTCAGGAAAGCAGGGTGGGGGGAGAGAAAGAGACTAGCAGCAGGTATTGGTATTCAAGAGCAGAATTACAATTTTAATCTATGTCTGCTACTCGGGAGGCAAAATTCTCAATATAAATGCTAAGTACTGCACGCTCTTATTATGATGGCTGCATGAATATGCATTATCGCTGCTGGTGTGGGGAGTCTGTCTGGTCGTCATTTGGCTTTGCCACAGTCTGGGCATGCAAGAAAGAGAGGTAAGGAAACCAGCCAGCGACTCCACCTGAGGGCATCAGCAAGAGAAGGAGCCAAGGCTCGGATGGCTACGACATGGGGTTAGAATAAAGTCAAGCCTGGCTGAGATCTCCCAATGCAGGGGACATTCCTCTCCCATCCTGTGCTCTGGGAAACATGAACCCGGGGCTCACCCCCCTTCCTCTTCCCTCCCATGCAGCGGTGGGGACAAAACGGATGAGCTGCTGGGGAAGCCAGCTGGAGGTCCCCCCTAACAGGAGCAGCAACTCTCCGGTCACTCCGAGATGTCTGCACAACCCTGCTGGGACTGCCTCTGGAAGGGGGAGAGCTGAGCAGACTTGCACCACTTCCAGTATTGCCCCTCTTACCTCCTGCTCTCCTCAGTTCCCTTCCCAAAGATTTCCCGTGCTTAACACGAACACACATGCTGTGGCCAGCCCATTTGCTGCGCTCACACTACTGCCTCTCTCGCAGTGTCCAGTTCGGCAGTTAGATCCTGGCTCTAGGCTGTTTGTCCAGTGTCAACAGTATGACAGTGTGGCTCTGGATCGATCCCTGGCTGGTGCCTTCAGGAATATGTATACTGATAATGAAGCAAGTGCTGCGCTGTCCCATTGCTTACCGTCTCAGGATGTTGTTAATCACTGCTGCTCAAGGAGCATTAGTTATGCAGTAAATTATTGATGAATGCAGCTCTGTGAAAATTTGAAACTGTTGGTTGTCATTCTGCTGAATGAATAATGGTACATGGAGCACTTGCAGCAAACACCGTGTCTCCCTGATGCAAAGAAAGGGAGGGGGGGAAATAAACAAAAGTACTTTCCTTGGATGACTGCAAAGGTACAGAAAATATTTTGCTTCTCCATAACCATATTTGATTTTACTAGGAACTCTATACAAATTAAGGAGTGTGGTGAGCTCCCAGCAGATATCAGAAGACACTTAGCTCGCAGCAAGGAGACACCAGTGGATTAAAAATAGTATGCTCCCTTCAAAGGTGGTGTTGAATCCTCATTGTCTTCAGCAGGTACGGGAAAGATCTTTGTTTAGGGAATATGTATAAATGGGATATTGTTTGCATAGATACAGTAAATTTATTTAAGAAAATAATCTAAGAGGAAAAGAAGTGTCTGCTAATTAATTCAGACCTACCCCTTCTAGAAGCATGCTCTTCAGGCACCGAGGCAATTCACTGCACAGCATTACTGCGAGCGTGACTAATAGCACTGTGGGTGACTTTTTTTCTTTAACACCTGCTTTCTTTTGTTACTTTGCAACATTGAACAGCAAATGACTCTGGAAGAACTTCAGAGGCTGAATTCTGTATTTCAGGTATGGGTTTGCCAGTGAAATTGTTATTTCTACACGAGCATGGGAACAAATGCCAAGCGCGATGTTCCCAGCAACTGGATCCACTGAGGCTGGCAGGACTGTGCCAAGGGGTTGCAAGAGGCACGACCCCTCAGCCAGACAGGTCTTCTTATCCAGCATGAGGTTTAGGGAGAGGAAGGAAAGGCTCCCCAGCACAGAGCAGTTCCCCAGCCTGGGTTAGCTGGCAGCAGGAGGGCTTTGCTGGTGATAAATTTACTCTCCTTCAGCATGATGCCTGCTGTCTGGCTCTGGAGGAGGAAGCAGCTTAGGAAGAGGAAGGGAAAAGGGATCTGTGCTCCTGGATTAGTCTGCAGCCGCTTTTGGGAGCTTGTAATGGGGAAGGAGCCAAGAGCTGTGAGAAGGGAAAGATCTTTTCTGCTAGAGGAGGAAACCTGGTGCCTGCTTAGAAAGGCAGCCATAGGTTGGGCAGCCTACACAAAGGGGGCTGCGGCACAGCAAAAGAGGCAGCACTATTCCTTTGCTCACCCTCCAAAATGTTTGTAAGCAGGAAGCTAAATACGTCCCTTCTACTCCTGCTGTTCATGAGACGAGAGGCTAGAATTGTGCTGGGAGGTGCACAGCCTGACCGCGGGTGGTGGGAAACAGGGGCGATTGAGGTCTCCACTTGTGCTCCCAGCTGTGCTCCACCTCGGGATGCGGATCCAGCATGGGAATTTTGGCAGTAATGAAAAGAGTGGGGTTTTTAGGTTGGCAAATTGCTTGCCGTGGAGCGAAGGGTCCAGCTGCAGAAGGAGGGAGGCTCTGCAGACGAAGCACCCTGTCAGTAGTGCAAAACTTCCCAGCTGGCTGGGTTCAAGTCCTGGGAATAGGGCTGCAAACCCTTAAATAATAAACAGACAGCCCTGGTTTCTAGATGACCTGATGTGATCACACCTCCCAAAACTGGCCCACTGAATTGTGGCTCAGACTGCCTTGATGGCCATGAGGGACAGCAAAGAAAGGAGGAGACAAGGGCTGTGTGAGGAGGGCAGGGCTGCGGGAAGGGGACGCAGCACTCGCCTGGCTGCTCTACTTTTTCCATGGGAATTGCTCTGTGGGCTGGACTCTGAAACAGGTTGACCCTCAGGAAGGAGAAGAGAGGGGAAATGACCTGAATGGGGAAAAAGTGGAACAGAGGGATCAGGGAAAGGAGCAAGCCCAAGCAGCCAGGGAATAGGAAGTGTCAGAGGCCAGGGAAGATGTGCAAGAAGGAAGAAAATCAGCCCAAATCAGACAGCAAGATTCAGACATGGCAGAAGAGAGGATAAAGAACGAGAGAGTTGGCCACTCTCAGGTTAGAGTCTCCCTGCAAGCACATTTTCACATTTTCAAGGGGGGGTGTGGGGGAGTGCTGCAGCAGAGCTGGGGCTGCAGTGGGGGCACTGGTCTGCACCCCCAGATGCCTGGGGACATGGCTTACCTGCCAGCCACTGCATGAGAGCTGCTCTCCACCTTCACCTCGCAAGCCAAAGGGGATATCCTCTCTCTGAAGAGGCTTCAGGGGAATTTCTGTCTTGCCACCCCATCCACTGCCCAGGCAGGTGGCAAACGCCACCAGCCACCTCCATCCTGGTCCCCTTTGCCATCCTCTGCTCTTCAGACAGGCCGCCCAAACACAGGATGCCTTTCTCAAGACCAGGTGATAGATGATCACAATGTCTTAATCCAACTCTATAGCAAAAAATCTTGATCCTCCAGGCCTGAGTGCCATTCAGGTAGATCCACTCTGGCCCATCAGAAAGGAGTGATGGAGGTCTCCATTCTGGAGGTGGCAAGGGGACCATTTTTGGGTATCCAGGAAAAATTGTCCCACAGTTGTACTTGGCACACACAGGATCCATAATTTAACCTGATCCATAACATTTTTATAGCACTTTTCCAGACTTACATAGGGTTCTCACAAGCTGCGAACTATGCTTTTCTCAACAATATATTTCTAAGGAGCCTGAAATCACCATAATTTGTTTTGTAGTGCAGAGAAAGCCCTGGGCTTATTTCCTGGCTTCTGTTTTCCTACTTTATTTAACAATAACTATACCACTGTATCCAGATGACTAAAAAGTAGCCAAGCAAGTTTTCATTTTATTAAGTAGTAGAGCCAGGCTGCAAAAAGCACAAGAGATTTCAGCCCAGTTGTCATCATTTGCTGGAGTCAGGTGACAGGATCCATCCCAAGGTGCTAATGCAAAGCCAGGTTTTCTCAACTACTGGAATAATGAACTCATGCTGGATTTAAGAAAATTATTGTATTTCTAGACAAAAGTGCCCAGAAGCATAGGCTCACATTAACACATTTGATAATGAATGATCTTTAAACAAGCCAAATATAACCTTTCTCAGCAATGTTTTGTTGTTTCTTCCACTCCCAGGTGATGGAGAAGAAGGGCTGTATATCAATGCATGTAGAGAAGTTCAAGCGGGTAATGAAGAAGTGCATGAGTCCACATAGCATAGTACATAACTATGATTTTAAAAAGCTTGAAAAGCAAGACCAAGTTTTGTCAAAGCATAGCTCTACTCTATGGACCTAATCCTGCAGACGGGAGATCCTTCAGCAGCCTCTGTGCTGTTGTAGTCACTGAATTTCCCAGAATATTCTGAAACCCAGAATATTAGGAATTAAAAAATATGTAATATGGAAAAGCTGTATTTTAAACATAAAAGTTTCTCCTTGTGCCCAGAGTGGTTACGTGTTTATGGTTATGGAAAGAGGGAGGGAGGGTTGTTTGCCTTAAGTAAAAACTGTAGGACAACTCTGCAAATAGAACAGAACAATATTTGGGCCACATGCTCAGTCATGACAAATTTGACATTTTTATGTAAAAAGAACCCATAATTGGATTAATCTGATCCATATTTGGAAAACAAGTTATTCCTGAAATTCTGATATTTGTCCAGAAACCAATATGGAAACCGAGACTGCAAAATGCTATTATCTCCAGCTGACTAAAAATCTGTTATGAAAATAAAGCACACTAATTCAGTTACTCTTCACATAACATGTTTGTCTCAAAGTCGAATCACACACACTTTTCAGAGTTATGAGCAAGCTGAAAAACTTTTCATGAAAAAAGTCTCCGTTGCAACAGGAAGAAATCAGTGGGTGAGTGTGCATGGGGGACAGTTTCGGGTCTTCTAATTTGTTTCTTCTCACTTGGAGAGCAAGTCTTTCAGCCAAAAACAGGAGTAAGAACTGCAGCCTCAGAAGTTCATCAATAGGGTTTAAGTCATGCTTTCCAGTATATTAAAGAGAGGAAGTATTAAAATGGGACTCAAATTTTCACATTAAAATTCTTCTCTAAAATGCACTTTTTTGTTCTATTTTTAGACAACAGTTTGCTTGTTACAGGATCCAAGCTTCCTTCATGGGTTTTGTACAAATTGAACAAGAAGTTAGGAAAATGATCCTAATACCCTAATCCCACTCAAACTGACCTGAGACAGCCTCCATGCCACTGTCCCGGCTCCTCTCCCATGCGCAGCAGTAAGCACGTGCTGGACACTCTTCCAAAAACCACCTGAGCCTCACCACGCCACTCCCAAATGCGTCCATACGTTGTGAAGACATGAGGCAAGGCTCAGCCCCACCAACAAAAAAGGGTGTTGTGGAATAACTGATTTGTCAGTGCTATAGGTGACGAGCAAGGGGGTCATCCTGGGTGGGATTTGATGGCTCTTAATTCTCTGTTATATTTAATAAGATGCAATCTACACTGCACTCTGTCTGGTGGGGGTCACCTAATATTCGCTTTCAACCTCTGCAAGGTGTCTGAGGTCCTTGGAGGCATCAGAGGGCAGTTGCGCACAGAGACCAGACCTGACAGCAGCACCTTATCTTCTCATGGAGCGTGGGGCTGGCAACCTCCTCCTTTGTTTTTTAGGAGAAGTTCATCAAGGAGAAGCCTAAGTAGGTGCTGAGTTTCACTGTTGTGACACAGTACAACAAACTTCTCCTGGGAAGAACATGAGTGGTTCCTGCTTGCACTGCTAGATCCCTCTGGCCTTTACATCAGTCTCACGTGATGTTTCTCCACAATGTTCCGTGGGGTGTACAAAACTATATTGTTAAATAGGTCAGTTTGTCTCTCTTCATTATAATCTTAATTTTATTACTCTACCCGCTACCCGCTTGGGTGTTTATTTAGCTTGAAGTCAGACATAAATGGTACTATACGGGTGCATCCTGCCCATGAAGGTGAGTGAATGTGAAATGCAACCAACGCCTTTTGAGGACGTATATTTGGCACTAAGAAATGTTCAGTACCAGTGGGAGGTGACGCTGATTGACAATGCCATGCAGGCACCAGCTTAGCCAGTGACCCCAACGCTTCCTCATACCCAGCCATTCCCTGCTTCACATTGGGGATGGGGGAAAATGTATTACATCTCCCAGAGAAAGGCATTTTGCCTTCTGCTGCAGCAGTTAGAGACTGTTGGCCTGAGGAAAGCACTGGGTGAACAGGTTTAATCCTGCTCACTTCCAAGTCACCAAAACCAGGGTTGGACCCAATGTGACAAAATGTCCCTGTTAACTACTGTGTAGTGTACCAAACAGCCTGCTGTTGCAATAAAATATTCATAACTAATCCTTTTGTTAAATGAAACATGTACTTTAGGGCACCTTCTATAATTAACAAGCCATGTTCCAGTTAATTTTGCACAGGATGTTTCACAGTTTATTACCAAGTACTACAAGGATACATAATATGTACCTACAAATAACTGCCCATATTAAGCTGTAGTATTGCAAACCAAAGCAATTAAGCTCCCGGGTAGCTTAGTATTATTTGTTTGTAAACAAGTATAAGGGTAGGACCTTTTCCAAACAAAAGATTGGGTTAGTGGGGTGATAAATCAATAAACCTTGCAATGCATGAACACGTTATTGTGGAGCTACAGTAACAGAATAATGAGGATGTTTTAGCAGACACTTTAATGAAGCTGGATTTTGCTGACAGATAATGTTTAAAGATACTTGTAGGGTCAGGCTGTACTTAATGATGCATTAGATGACCTGAGTGCTGGCTTTAGCATTGAAATAATGGCTCATGATCTGAGTAAGGCATTCTTCGTGGATTATGGCCACAGGAACATACCTAGCATTTACCATTAAGTTGGCTAATTTGCAAATTAGAGGCTGAAAGAACACATTTGAAGGGTTGGTGCTGACATGAAACCTCCAGCACGTGCCATTCATCTTGTTCGCAGCAAGCCAGAGGTTGTGGATATAAGGAGCTGCTAGAGATTCATTCTAATCTAACCAGAGAGCAGAGATGTTGCTTCTTAGTTCACTGACTTAATCACAGCAATGCAGAGTGCTAAGCCACCTCCTCTTTGTTTATGCTGAGCAAGCATAAAATGGCCACTACCACCATTTCGCACAGAAGTCTGGCAGGACGAACCTAGTCAGGAGGAGGTTACTCACTGGGCTTCATCTTGCAGTCAAAAGCAGCAGTAGGCTTAAAACACCTAAACCTGAACATTTTCCCTTTGCAGATGTAGTCTGAGGAGACAGCTCCAAATGCCTGCCGAAGCATCTTCTGAGAACGACTTAGCCCTTGATTAGAACTAGCAAAATGGCTTTCTTGCCCCTTTTGTCGAGGCCTGGCAGAACAAGCAGGGCATAAAGGCTGAGCAAGGGAGGAGGAAGCCTGGTGTGGTGCAGCTGAGTGAGCCTCCCTCCGTCAGCTCTTCCTTGCACAAAACCCGCTGCTCCCCGGGGAGGGATGGAGTGGGAAATTCCCCTCCGATGCACACAGATGCCCTTCGTCTCCCCCGAGCCATTGCATGTTGGCCTGGCCGGTCCGTGCAGACCCCTCGGCGTGGCGACAAGGTGCCTTGGATGGCAGAGGCACTGGTCGAGCCAAGGAAGGGCCGGGAGCTCCGCATGCCCACCACTGGAGACATGGCACAGCCTTGGGCCCCAGCGCTGCAGGATTAGGCCTTCCCGTGACTTGACTGTGAATGTGGCATTTTTCTGCTTTACTCTGAATGCAAAAGGCTGGGGCTGGCTCTGCTGGTTATTTGGGAGCTGGCAATTCTTACATATTTGTTACTTTTATTGGTGCTGCGGGTTCGATTTTTTGCAAATTGCTGAGCAGTTTTGCAAAGCCGATGTGTGTCTTTGGCTCTCACTGGCATAATCACCAGTCCTTTGGTAACCAATATCTACAACATGAATTAGCCATCTGCAAAACGCTGTCCCGCTATATTAGTGCCAAATCCCCACAACTTTATTGGAGGTCAGGGACTGAGGGGGGAAAACAAGTCTGTGCATAAAGTTTTCTTGCAAAACATTTCTTGGCTGTTTCTTTTTTTAAGGCCGTGTCAATATTTGGCTCATGTCCTCTGCAGAGGTATGTTTCAAATATAACGCAAAACCAGATGAGAAATGAAGGTCTTTAATGATGCTCGGCTTGACCACTGACAAAATTATTGTGAATTTTCACTGCATTTAATTTTCTTTTTTTTGTCCTATATTATCTTGGTCTGTCTGCAGGGTAACTGATGTTCCCCAGGCAGTCTAGCTCTGGTTAGGAATACTTTTCCTGGTTGCTCCATTTTGTTGTTGTTGCACCAGTTTCTCTGAGTTTGCCCTAAAACTGGAGGCAGAACAGCTGAAGAGACACGCAACCAGATGAAAAAATACCTGGTTTCCTTTTTTCATGCTGAAGCCAGCAGATGGTGCTTACTGCCTTTACACACTTTGAGAAACCCTACACTACCCGCTACTTTATTTATGGTATTTACTGGGGAACAACTATAAGGCTCACAGCTGCTTGTCACTTTTCAGAGAGCTGAAGGATTGGGCTGTGAAAGCAAAACACATCCCACAGTGTTGAGAGCTTTAGGATTTCAAACCCCTACGAGTTTGGTTGTTTTCATGGACTGTTTTCTCATAATGCTGCTTTGCTTCCATCATAATAATTTGGTTGGCTTTTTTTTTTTTTTTAAATTGGAAGGTGGGAGGAGGAGAGCAAGTTGTATCATCTCCTTGGACAGGTTTCAAAGTGGAGCTTACAGAAGGAGCCTTTAAGAGACTGTTGTCTCTCCCAATGTGACTTATATCTGCTGGCAGGTGCACAGAGACTGGGTTACACGGATTAAAAAAAAACCAAAAAAAAACCAAAAAGAGCTGCTCTGTCATTTGGTGATGGAGCTGTCATTTGGTGATGGAGCTGTCATTTGGTGATGGAGAGTGTGAGCAGCAGTGTGCTGAAGATAAAAGGCTCAGCTACACATTACACCATACTCCCGTGCAAAGAGCTTAACTTGTTCTTATGCATTTACCTGCGTATTTCCTTTCTACAGACAAAAAAACAGAAACTCACACAGCAGACTGCACCTTCCTGTGAGCACATCTTTTATTCAATACTATTCTCTTTCTCTCGTTCTTTGTAGCTGAATTATTACGACTCCATTACAGCAGTGATTTCTACCTCAAGCCATGAGTCAACAGCTTTGGTAATAGGTAACAATTTTGCTTATCTTTAAAACCAGTAGGAATTTCTTTCAAGATAATGTGTGTCCAACCAGCTCTCCCTGCTTCCAGCCGCACCACAGTGTCAGTGTTACCTGTATTTCTAGGAGGAGCCTGAGGTTTAAACATTTCCTTTGACGATGGAAGCAGAAGCAGCATTCTCTTTTGGGGTTCTTTTGTTCATTTAGGTTTTATGGATTACCTGTTGTACAAACATAGCTAGGTTTTCTACATAGGAAGGCAATTTCTAAACCCATCAAGACTGGTTAGAAAAGGCAGCAGCAGCCTTGCAGCTGGGCTGGACTAATTTCCCGTCCACTCTCACTGGCTTTGGCAGCTAACCCGGGCGAGTGAGGGTTGCAAGGAACTCCTGCTGCTCGGGACTCTACCCCTGCATCCTCAGGTTTTCTCCAGGTGACATTGTTTCCTCCTACCTGCATGTTTACACTGGAAACTTGGTGAAATCTCAGCATTAGCAGTGTTTTCCTGAGACTGCCAACTAGTTCTTTTTACCTCACAGGAAATTATGCAAGATAAAAATTTCTGATGATTAATATCTGTATGAGTTGATCGTATGTGGGTAGTGTGAAAGATTTTCTAAAAGATACAGGAGAAGAGCATGTCTAGGCTTGGCAGAGGAATCGGGGAGGTCTGGGCCTGGGAAGTCTGGCCCAGTTTGAACCCTTACTGGGGAACTAGTTTATTTCAAATACTTGGAGCTGATACCCATGGCATTAACACTTTGTATTAATGAAGATAATAAGATAAAAGTAGACACATGGAATAACTTTTTATTTTTCAGCTGTGTCCAGGAGTGCTGAGCACCTGCCCTTTAATCTAACTTTCCAGCAATAACTTAAAAAATGGATATTGAAAACAGATGTCAAGTGGTTACTGAGATATTACCAGGCTATTTCATTCGAGGGTTATGTCATATGCAGGCTGACTAACTTTGTTTGGTCCTTAAATAACCAATCGACAAGAAAAGGGCTTGCATATTCACTGCACTTTCTGTCCTATTTCTGGGACCATGGTGCAAGCACAGGTCATGTTACTGAAGGCAAAAAGTGTTCAGCAGCTCCGCAGCCCCATTTCTGCGAAGCACAGGCAGCTGCCAGACACTGAGCTCCGCGGGAGACATGCAAATGTGCTTCCTTGCTTTGATGGAGTGAAGACATAGAAAGGCCTCTGAAATCTGCTTTGCTCCCAAAGAACTCAATTGCAGAGCTCCTATCGGCTTCAGTGAGAGAAAAACCCTCTTTCAAGGGTAGGTAATAAATGTATTTCACGGATACAGAGACCAGCTTTCACACAGCTTTGAAATGTGAAACACCGAGCATCATAAGCATCGCGGTGAGCGCTGTGCTGCCTCGCTACAGCGTGCTTCATCACCCAGCCCAGACCTTCCCCCACCCAGGCAGTCTTCATCTGCCCACAGGAGCAGAGCGGAGGAGTCACGTCTCCTCCAGGTCACCTTGGGTTTCCATAGTGACTATTTGAATGCGATTGTCTTATCAATCAGAACCTCCTTTACTCTCATAAGCAACTATAAAATATCTTCTGGTTTCCATAGCAACCATCTTTAACCCATATATTTGTTTTCTCTAGGCTTAGCTGAATTGTTGAAATAGTGCAAATTAACTGCTGGTGCAATATTTCTTATATTCTTTCCCTTAAGCGACCCTTTACTGTCATCCAGAACAACAGTTACGATGAGGTTACTGTTCTTTTGTTTCAGTTACTTAGAGATCATCTTTGCTGCCTAACCACATGAGCAATGACTCTTAAAAATCATCTTTTTCATGAGGAACATTGAAAAACCTGAAACCTCTGGAGTTCAGTCTTTCCCTTCCCAATTCACCCCCTATATCATTCTGTCCCCAGGCACTTAGAAGAAAAAATGGTGCTGTTTTGTTACCCCAAATCACTTCTTGTAATAATATGTGAGAATAGCACCTTCTCTCTAGAAACCTCAATGCAAAGTACGATCATTACTTAACAGCAACACCGGGAGTTAGTCAAATATTATTATCAGTGTAGTATGAAGACTGTGCACAAAGTTAATGGCCCATCTACACTGCAGACACAATAAATGTCGAGAACGTTTTTTTGGGGGGGGGTTTCAGCCTAAATGTGGTAACTGCAGACAAGGCTGATATCACATTATCTATGCTTTCCTTTCACCAGACTGCAGGCAGACATAAAGTTATCCAAAAGAGCTGACAGCGGCACAACCACAGCTACGCTCTTCATGATCTGACTATAAACACACATCGCTTATCAGCCTCAAAGTCCATTTATCCTGCATAGATCATGAGTGGAGAATGTGCTTATTTCAAGGTTAGAAAGCTAGTAAGAGGCAATTATTCTGCTCTGAAACTCTGTGGCAGCGTTTTCTGGGATTCTCTCAGTAGCAGCAGCTCACAGCCATACCAGATCTACCTCTGTGCTATCGAAGGGGAAGAGAGGACCTCAACTCCATCTGTGGTGCTGTCTTCTAGCTGTCCTTACTCCTCTTCCTCTGTCTTAGGAAAACAATTTTGGTTTCAGAGCAAGATGACAGAATTGTTTGCTTTCCTCTTAATTTCTAACTTTTCCTAGAAACCTTTGGTCCCCCTGATGTTTTCGTTTGCTCCCCCTTGCCCAGAGCTGCCTGGGTGCTGGCACAAGGCACGTTTGTGCCTGTGCGACGGGGCGAGCAGCACAGGCAGAGACACTGGCAAAGCTGCAGTCAGTCCACCTCGCTCCTTAGGAAAAAGGTTGCTAACGGACTGGGAGAAGTTCAAGGAAAGGTGAAAAAATAGCCGGGGGGCTGGGGTTGTGTTCACCTGTTAGGGAAGAGCAAAAGAGCTCTGTGTCAGTCAGTGGGAAACTCAGTAACTGTCGGCGAGGATTAGGGAATCTTATGGGTATGGGAGGAATACATCGAGACAATAAAAAGGAGAGGAGTTAACTACTTCTACAGTTAAAAAAAGAGGAAAAGGTAGTGACTCAGGATCATAATGCTGAATTCACAAAAAGTGGTCGGTACTGCAGGGGCTTGGACCCCTCCCAGCTGAGGGAGGTTTCTGTGTTTTTCCAGGGTGCCCTGTTGGTGCTACTCATGTAGAGCAGCAGGTGAAGGAGAGGAAGGGGCAGGGGGAAGCCTCGAGGGGAAGAAGAGGGCAGCTGGCCATGGCAGCTCCTCCAAGGAGAGCCAGAGGGGACCAGACGGTCTTCACAGTCCCCAAGGGAGTAAAAGCGTTTGCATTCATTAAGAAGCACGACCTGCTTGTGACAGGCGGAGGGGACCGGGCGGTCCGGCTGTGGATCCCCGATCAGTCTGGGTAGGGGGCTGTGGGAGCCCTTGCCCCCATGTGCCAGTGCAGCGATGGGTGCGGAGGGCGAGCAGCTACCACCAGCTAACAGTGTGCCGGCTGCCGGTGTGGGAAGCGAGTCACTGGTGTCCCTGCCAAACATGAGCTCAGGACCACGGCTCCATCGCATTGCTTCGGGTACAGTTAGGCACCCCAGACCGCAGCACTGCAGCTCATTGCTTTTAATACTGCAATCCCTTTGCTCATACAGACCCCAGAGAAAAATCACTTCTGTAAATAAATGCTTTGCAGAAACACAAACTGTATTCAATGGGAGCTTGGCTGGAGCTCTTCCTCCTCCCTAAACTTTCAATCTCATGGCAGTTTCTGCCCAAACAGATGCCCCCCGAGATGAGCAGGGCTTTCGGCTCTGTGCAGGGTCCTGCCGCGTTGCTGTATGCCACCAAGGCTCTTGCAAACCTGCTTACAAACCTGCTGGCTACTGCTCAGAGAGGGGATGCCGGGAGCCCAGCTGACTAAGAGTTTGCGAAGGAGATGGCAGCAGGCAGAGATGGGGCACAGGGAAGCCATGGAGCAATACTAACTAGCAGTAAAAGCTGCTTTCTTCAGACAAACACTTGCAGTACTTCTGCTTTCCTTTCAGTGTAGGGTTGCTATTGCTGGCTAAACCTTCCTGAGAAAACTTGCACAACTTTGCTCTCCAAAACACAAGTGTTTATAGATTTGGGCCCATTACATTTGACTTGGCATAGTAAGACACTCACAGATGGAAACTGCTTAACATGGAGCTGTTCTTATCTAAATTTCAGCCAATGCACATGCATACTCAGAAGCCACAGAGCACTGATCTTTTACCTTCACATATCTGAAGAAGATGCTAAAATATTTTCTGTGATGTTCACTGTTGAGGTCTGTAGAAGCTACTGATAGAATACTCTGATCCTTTCTATGCAAATTTGCTGAAATTGTCTAATTTCTGAATGTGTAACTCATACATAATCTGCAAAATAAGCACATGCCCTTTGCTGGCATTAGAAGAACATTTACAAACCCGAGGTCAAATACTCAGGAACCACGAAATGCCAGAGTTGAAGCTATCTGTGTAGTTGTACCTCAGGTCCTTTCAGTGAAACACTCCAAAGAAGCAGAGCATTTCTTGCTCGACTTCCCACCGCCCTCCCCAGGCAGGCTGAGCTTTTCTTCCTTCTCTTTTACCTGTGGATTTGGAATGCTGAGGACCAGAGCTGCTGGTTTTTGGCTTGCCTGAGGACAAACCAGGGGCAAGCTCTCTGCTTGCCTCTATGGACCCGGCACACAACCCCTTTATGTTACTGAGGATACACTTGCTTTTCTCTACCAAAAATTGAGGAAAGGGGCAGCTGGGTAGAAAGGGTGAGAGAGGGTGTTTTGCATTGTGGTTTTCTTCCTGAAGCCTGTGGTTGGACGGGAGCAAAGTCTGTGAGAGCACAGCTCAGACTAAAAGCCTTGTTCTCCTTACCTTGGTTTTCAGAACCACTTAAGCCCCACGTCTTTATTTCCCCTGTGTGGCTGATGTATCGGGAAACCGACGCAGAGCAGCTTCAGGTGTTCCTGCCTTCCCTGGGGCTTGCACAGCAATGCATTACATGGGAGCACGGGCTGTGCACGTCTAACACCCCACTCTCTACACAGTATGTAGCTGCACATCCTGGTCGTCTGATGCTGCTCCTTCTCCTGCTCCCACTCCCATTGCACTGCGTGGATCCAGAGCCTGCGGTGGGTTTTCCCTTGGGTGAATGACTCAAGTGGCAATAAGATCCAGAAGCTGTGCTGGGTACTGCCCCAGCAGTTTCCACTAGATTAACCCTGGAGGACAGCCAGTAAGGTAGACCAGTACCAGGTCTTGGCACGCTGCTCACTGGGCTCTCATGTCCCTGCAGGGTGGCCTAAGGCCCTTGCCCTGAGACCACTTGACTTCCAGCCCTCCCCTTCTGAGCATGGGGAAACATGGCTGGCAACACTACCATGCCCATCCCTCATTTGAAGAGGGTGGGAGGTGCCCTGAGCACAGTCACGGGGCAGGTCCTGCAAACGAGGTGGTGGTTCTCTTCTCTGGTAACTCTCACCTGTGGGCAGGGTGACACAGCCTGGACCCGGGCAGCTACGTGCCCACCCAGCAGTGGCTGCTTAAATGCAGCTTCTAGACATCCAGATCCAAGTTCATTCAAAGGGACTTTAAGTACTAAAGCCCACCCAAACTCATCCTCTGGCCCTTATTGTGGGATACCGGAGATCTCAGTAAAGGTGAGCCAAGGACATGCCCTTTCCCTGCTGTTTAACAGAAAAGAAAGTTGGGGCACAAAGGTCAGGATGAGGAGTGGGAATTTAAGTGGAAAATTTGAGCTATTTTTCAGAGTCCAAACTTCCTTTGTCCTTTTTTTTGTTTTGTTTTCCTTTAAAGGCAGCTGAAGTGTGGGATTTTGAAATGGGAAAGCAGTTATTTGAGTTCACCAATGCTCACAGAGAGGCAGCAATCACCTGTTTGGCTTTTGATAGCAGTGGAAGAAGTTATGTTTCTTTTTATATTGATCACATCTCTGTAGGCATTATTGCTGGTGCCTGCAGCAAAAAACACTGCATTTGAGTCCCATGCTAGGCTGGCTACAAGAGACCGAGATGGATGCCTGAAGATAGGGAGTTACAACAACAGACATTGTCTGCATGCTCTGAAGAGGGGTAAGCAATCTGCAAATTTGTGGAAGACTGGAAAACATTTAAAGGACATAAATGAGAGTGGATTGAGCTTTTTTTCCCCTGCAGAAGGAAAGTGTGATGAGATCCGTGGCTGCACCTATGAGGAGATGAACAGGAGCAAGTAAGGTCTTCCCTGATATTGTGTGAGCTTTGTCCCAGGGCCAGATGCACTGGGTGGGAGTTTATGCTGCAAGTAACTGTGCTTTTCTGTGGGAAGTTCCTCCCATGAGACATTCCTGAGGGATTAGTCAGATGTGTATGCCTTTGAAAGAAATGTGTACTCCAGCTTCTGGAAAGAAAAGAACAAAAATAAACCCAAGCAGAGCTGTAGTGCAAGCAGATGGAACTGCCCAGCCTGGCCAAGCAGGCTCAGGCTGTCCATGGCTGGGTCTGCACACCTGCAGAGTGTGTGCAAGGCGGATGGTGCTCTAAAAAAGAAGTTATCTGTTCCCTTGCTCTGCCACACCATAGACAACACACCAGTGCTATTTGTAAGGTAGCATCGCACACAAGCCAGAGCCTATTGCGCTAAGCATAGGACCAAGTACATTGAAGAAAGGTTCTATGGTTTCCAAGAGGAATAGTAATTCCAGAGTGGAAAATTATTGCTATTCAATCCTTTTGGAGACCAGTGGGTAAATTTCCCCATGTTTGAATATTTGAACTAACCATGTGTAAATACCACATCTCTTTCTAATTTTGGAAAAGCATGTTGATAAGTCAAAGACAACCTGAGCAGTGTCCTGAATGTTCTTCTAGGTATACTGTGGCTGTTGGGTGAGACAGAAGAATAAATGTGTCTTTTGTAAGTAGAAAGACTGCATCTAAAAGAGATGATCTATAAGGATAAAATAATAGGATATTGTTTTAAAAGAAAACCCAAAGTCAGTGTTTAGATCTTGGTAAAAAATAAAACAGAGCAAAATTCACTTTGCCACCACTAGAATCTGCTGTCTGGGCTTGAAACCAAAACTGTGCCCGAGATACACAAATCCTTGGGGAACTTTCCACAGGGGAAGTGGTGTTACACTTGCTGCCCACCCCCTCTGTCCTCCTGGAAGAGCCCCCAGTTGCTTGGCTGTAGGCTGGCTTTGGGAACTGGGAGCAATATCATTGATTTCAGCTTGACTAATCAGCTCAGAGAGCTGGATATGTTCATACATGTTTGCAGAAGCAGCACAAAGTTTTATTGGCCTCTGAACACAGTCTTGGACTGTTCGTTGGGAAAAAAAAATAATCTGTATACAGCTGCACTTGCCAGTGATCAGAGAAGCATCCAGCTGCCTTTTGTTGGGTAGCGAAATCGTGGTGGCAATGGTCAAGGTTGGATTTAAAATGTGGAGAGGAAGCATGTCTGTTACTTCTGCTGACCTGAAGGGACTGCTCTTTCCTTACAAGGTCCAGGATTCCCTTCGGAGCCCCCAGGAAGCACCAGCAGGCATCTTCCCACAAAAGAGGTTTTTGTCATCATCATAAAATGGTCATTTTGTTGTCCCAAAAATGGTTTTCGGTACCTGGTGTGCAACGAGCCAACCTCACACACAGAGAAGAGATACTGTTCGTTACAAAGTTATGCAAGTTTGGGTGCTAGGTGGTAACTCCACAAAGCTAGCGCACCTCGGTATTCTCCAGAGTTCCTTTTATGTACATTATTATCAGTTGGTAGGTTTCTGCAGACTTCCTTCTAATACTGACTAGTTGGTGATTTGCATATGGTTACACAATCTCTATTCTTATTACTCATACTGTATGAGTAAGGGTCTCCGCCTGGGCCAGGCTCTCCTGCCCAGTGGGTGTGATTTTTAGTATTATAATGAGGGTAGTTTGATGAAGGACACAGTTTAGCTAACTACCCAAAATTAAGTATAAACATGATAACTGAGAGCACATATAGTTGCCTTTTTCAGCATGATTCTCCTTCAAGGACAGTCAACTCCTGATTAAAAGTTCTCTAACTCATCACTTCTAACAACCTCAAGGACGGTCATCCTGATCCCAGACATTGAGTACATATTTGGTTTTCTTAGTATGTGCAACATTGAACTTCACTAAATTCTTCATAAATTTTTAACCCTCTACTTGCTTAGATAACAAATTGTTGGAACCAAATGGCTTCAACAAACTGGGCAACGCTGGGAATGGGACTGAATGGGAAAGAAAAAGCTTGTAATTATTTGCTGGCTATTCTGGGACACTCCTCTTACTTGTTTTCTCTTTAAAAGAAAAAGTAGTCCATGTTATCCAACATTGGGGGAAAAAAAAGTCAGAAACTTCTTTACCATCAGTGAAACAGATTTCCCATTTTCCGGCCAGCTCTTTTTGCCAGTAGGGCCGTGTAACCTGCGTAGCGCTGACCTTCCTGTCCCCTGAGCAGGGAGCATATGTCTGGGGCCAAGGAGGACAAACCTCTTCTGGCAGTGGCCAAACCAGCCTCTCCCTTGTCGGTCTCCTTGGTCCAGGAGTCGGCGGATGAGCTCCATCGTGCTCAGAAAGCTCAGGCCTTTGGCAGGATGACATAGTAAGGATCCACCTTGAGTCTGTATTTCAAATACATTATTTAATGAGAGCAGTAAGTTATGGCATAGTGTAAGTCAGCATGGCACAACAGAGAAATACTTGGTCTTGATTTAATTCAGGCAAATGAGATTTTCATGTTAAACTGTCAATTCAATCTTAGCATCACATAGTCCTTGGTCACTAGTTTTCATGAGGTCTAGGAGGAGAAGTCAGAGACAAATAATCTGAGCTTGGGGAAGCAGGTACCACCAAGCTTGCGACAGGGTCAGGCTTATGTGGATGGTCTGACAAAGCCGAAGAACCTGCTGAATGAAAGGGAAGGATGAACACTTTTTCCTTCATGGCTTTTCTCTGCTTCCATCCATCCCCATGGCCACAAAGAAGATCTCCTGTGTGTTGTTAAGATAGATTGAAATGGTTGGCTTTGACTTTTATGAAGTTACTTCTCCCCAGATTATTTACAGATTATAAACATAATTTGAGGCGTTTTTCTAAAGCAAAACAAGACTGCTTTTGTTCTGAAAAAGCCGAAACAGCCTCTTTTAGAGACTTGCTGGACTGTGTTACTAAGGTGCCGCCCCAAAGTGAAACCCTAGTAAAAGCTGTCATTCAGCAGCCTGCTCTGCATTTCAGTAGACTCAAGTTTTCCAGTGTAAAATGTTTCCATCTTTCTTTGACTAGCTGTACTGAAAGCCATCAACGGTGATACCCGATATCAATAGTAGCCTTGTGAGGCTGTGAAGGGGCAGCTCCTACAAATGCCTACCGGGACATTAGAACTGCTTCAGAAAAAGGCAAAGGTGGAGGGGTTTATAACTATAATTTCAACACAGCAACAGGGGGGCATCTTGCTGTGTCAACATGGTGTGTTTTATTCATTTAACATTGTTCATTACAGAAAAGTAATTCCGAACTCTGTAATTTAAGTAATTCTTAAATTCTTTCACTTTTAAGCTGGCTTACAGTGAATGTACAAACGTTTTTCTTCCTTTTGCTTTCCAAGCTGCCCCCACAAGCAGTACCCGAGCGGTATTTCTACAGGCTTGCATGGCTGGGCTGAGATCTGGAGCAGCAACTCTCATTTCCAGTGGGCCTCAGGGCAGGAGTTAGCACCAGGACATCATGCACATCCCACACGTGTCACAGCTCTGTGCTGTATGGGGTGGTTTTTTACATGATCTCTACAATGCTGTTTTTTTTAAAAAAGGCTATGCTTAGGTGTTTTTGGAAAACAGCGAACTAGTTGTTGTGGCCCTCCCCGGGCCACTCTGAGGTCTCAGGATAAGCCATGCATGAGCTGGGAAAACCTCCCTTTGTGCTGTTACCTTGATTACAGGTGCAGTGACTTTTGGGCATCAGGGACTCTTTGGCCACACCTGGGCCATCTGCTGCCTGAATTGTATATCAGAATGACTCAGCACGAACTGTGGCCAGAATGTAAAATAATGACCAAAGCCAATCATCTCGAGACCCTATGAATAGCGATCCAAGGTGAGACCTTTGGAGGTTTTTGGGATTGTAGCAGGCTGTGTGACCCAGTGTCTTCCCTGAGCTGCCTCTTGGGGTAGATTTCATGAGGGCTGACAGATTGTCTGTTGATGGTTTGTGAGGACTTAAAAGGCCTGATTTTGTGACGTTCACTGACCAGCTGTTGATGAATGCTGGCACATAAAAGTGAGTAATGCATGAAACTCATGAAAGGGAAATTGTAAGCATAGGTTAACCTCAGGGTGGGGGATGGGAGTAAAATTTGGTTCAAAACTGTTTTATCTGTGCATGTGCATTTGCCGTTTGATTCAGAACTATTTGTCTGTGTGGTTCAGAACTGTTTTATCTGTCTGTGCATGTGATTTGATTTAACCTCCATCTGTGTGTGTGCAACCCTGCTCTAAGTTTTGGATGATCCTTGCCATTTTTGAATCTTTAAGTCACAAATTTGATTGTAACAAATTCCATTGAATCACTCTGTTAATAATCAGCCAATTTAAGTCCTGTTAAAATTATACAACCTAATCTTGTGATCTATCTCAAAAATATTAATAAATCCTAAATTGCTGCTAAACCAAAGCTGTGTAACAATCTCATTCACCACAGTTGTTTCTTGGTTTGTACTCATAAGTAACCTTCCCTCTCCCTCTGCTTTTAATCTGTGAGCATGTAGATGCAGATTATTGATTTTTCAGCATCTTAAAACAAATCCCTTAAGGTGGTGGTGGCACAACGTGCCCCTCCTGTGGGGTAAATTCTGCAGGACCTCTGGCTCTGGCATGACATGGTGATCCACCCTGTGAGAGAGCTCTGATTGTCCCTGATAGCAGGACTTGCTCTAATCTTTTTAAATTGTTTTGGGGTTATTTTTTTTTTCATTAAATGTGGCTATTTTATTGATTCCTTCTTTATGTTGTAGTTTTGAATGAAAGTAATCATTTGCTCAGAAGACAAATAGCCAGCGAATACATGAGGTGAATAATAAAAATGAGAAACCTGGTGTGTTACAGAGCACTAGTAAATAAATACCTTGTAGGCAAAAGATGATCTGTGGAGGATGGTTTGGGATCACTGTTTCTAACTGTAATGTCATCCCATGTGCTCCTCCCCAACAGACTCACGTTCTACCGTTACTGAGAATTGTTTTTGCCATCACTGTTTGTTTTTCTGAGGGTTCTACTCCTGGAGCCTGCTTAGCTTCGCACCTGTAAGCTTGCTGGCCAGCACAGGCGCACCACACAGAGCCAAGCTCGGCACCCATTGTGCAGCTCCAGACTAACTGTGTGCGAAGAGGAGGGAGGAAAAGCATGTTCTCTCTGACGAGCCGCTGCAGACATGCATCCCCTCTGTGGGTTTGTTAAGAGGCCCCCGCGTGATGCAGTGTATGGCCATTAAAAGAGCCTGTACTGTATTACCACAGGCTGTAAATTTCTGGTTAATGGCACAACCGGCCTGGATGTCTGTCTCGGTCTGGAGCACGGTGGCAGCTCAGCTCAGCTCAGCCATCGCTGCCCACCAGCCAGCTCTCTGCACACCAATGGTGACGGGTGTAGGCGTGCCGACAGCACCAAGGATTATGCCCTTGGGAAGCCAGAGTGGGAGCCACCACAACATACGTGGTATGGATTGCTCCTACCTAGATAAACTGTTTGAGGGGTTGTATGTGTGTGTGTGTGCATCTGAGCAAACATGATAAAAGAATATAAGGATTTAAATGAGCAAAGTCCTGGCTATGATTCATGGCTGTATTAAAAAAAACCCTCAAAACCACAAACCAAACAAATCAAAATCCCTTCTCCTCCCCCACCTTAATCTCTTTTCTCCTCTTGTACGTTCCCATAAATCTGTCCTTGGTATTGCAGGGGCTTGTTTTCAGCACAGCTAAGTTTGCCCCTGAGTAGCATTTCAAGTAAAACAATTTAATGGCTCATTGGCTAAATGCTGACAAACCTACTTTGAATTCAGTAGGAGGTAAGGACTGAGCACAATCTCAGCAAGGACTTTGGCATAGCATCCTGCAACGTTCAATCCTTGCAGTTTAGTGGGAGCTATTTACCCACGCGGGTCTGTTTCACACTCTGCAGGAAAACTATTTTAACATTTTAGTAATGCTGTTTCAATGCAACAAGGCACTTAGCAAACAAAAACTAGGCTTTGTGCTTCGCCCTGCACAAAGCATGGCCTCTTTGTGACATCATTCAGTGACACATTCTCCTCTGTTGACCCACACCTGTATTACTGTGAATTGTATGGGATATTACAGAATTATTCTTTA
Organism: Pandion haliaetus; assembly: GCA_013401275.1. NCBI lineage: Eukaryota > Metazoa > Chordata > Aves > Accipitriformes > Pandionidae > Pandion > Pandion haliaetus. Next base: position 9,358 of record VYZV01038458.1, on the reverse strand, counting down.
TTTTGCTGTAGATGTGCATCATGTACAGTTGTGAGTATGGTCTTACGCAGCTCAGTTTAGGCTGTGAAAATATCCACAAAGTACACAGGCCTATAGCCAGCTGCTTTTCAATGGCAATGTGATTAGGTTACTTAATTACCTCCCTCCCAGCAGCAAGGGAAAAACTCAGCTCTGCCTTCCATGTAGCCCAGAGGCCGCTGGCAGCGATCACTTCTCCAATCATAGAAGTGCCATTCTACTTCAGCATCGTTTGGATGTGTCTGATCCTGCCTGGAGCCTCAGTTTCTCAAAATAAGGGGCTGGGTTACAGCATTAGCACTGGGCACAGGTACCGTAGGTGCAGTTAGAGCTCCTCGGTCAGAGAAGGCTGGTGCCCCTGGCCCCTCTGTAGTCCAATTCCTCGATTCTGTTTCTCAGTCTCTCTTTGGGGGATCCCTCTCCTCCCCCTTCTCTGGAGCAGGATCCCAGAGAGGGATGAGCATTCCATACATTGAAGTCAATCTGCCACTGCTGACAGCAGCAGTTAAGAACAGGCAGTGTAAGGTAGTGAAGCTGTCACAGGTTTCCTGGTAGGCACATGTGCATCTACATGCTGTTCTGCCTCTGCTTTGGTAGATCAGAGGTGATGGAGGAAGATGGAGTCCAGCTGTCTTCATCTATAGATGGCACAGCTCATCTCTGGAGTCGGGCTGGAGAACACATGGGTAAGTAATACTAACGGCTAAGCACAAAAATGGCACAGAACAGATGCACAGGGAAGAAATTCCTGCAGGAAGCCAACGTGGCCTTTTCTAATCACCCTACTGCTGGAGCCATGGGTGGGTGAGCCCCTATGGCACAGATTCATGGACTGCATTTAGTGTTTAGACCTATACTTTCCTGTCTTGCACCTTAATCTCCATTTTAAATCACTAGGGGCTACATTTGAGTGACAGGATGGGGTCTCCTCATTCCACAGGGAATGCCTTTGGGCTTTTTCTATTTTCCCATATGCATCCTACATTCTGAGGAGGACAAACATGGTCAAATGATATTTAAAGCTTACTTCCTTCAGCCAGAACAGAGGTGAGCTTTCAAGACACTTCAAAATCTGAAAATGCAGATGTTAAGAGGTTTTCTTATGCCTGTTATGCTTTTTTAACAAATAAAAACAACTGTGGAGATTTTATGCTTAAATCTTATTTTCATCTATGCAGTTTTGTCTCCTTTACCACTTTGAAAGTCAGCTGAAAACTATCTGCATTAACACCCACTGAAATCAATACCAGTTTGGGGGATTGATCAAGGTCCATGGAATAAGTAACATCTCCCTTGGAAGGTTACATAAAGATGTAATTTTGAAATATTTTTCTAAGAGCTGTGCTGTGGCTTATCATGGGGAGACACAAAATACAGAAGCATATGCATAGGACACAAACATTATCTGTACCAGAGCAGTAGATACCATGGTAATCAGGTGCTCAGCTGTAACAGAGAAGTTAAAAACTCCACTCAAATTTAGTAACTCACCTGGCAGTCTGGTATCCTCATCTACAGAATTAAGAGAGCTAGTAGTCCTAATTCACATGAATAAAGAGCCAGAGCAGTCACAGCAATGCTTCAGAAGTCCCTTCTTCCTTATAGCTTATGTAAAATGGTGACACTTTTTCCTGTTATGTGTGTGTTGTGATCCTGCTTTCTGCTCCTCCTCTCCCCAGAAGTTAACTGAAGACTTCCTACCAGCTTTACAGCTAGTATTACCCCAAGCTTTGAGATGAGTCCTCCTCTTTTGTGCACCTCTTTGCAGGGTTACCTTCCCTCCCTGCTCCAGGCCCTTTGGCCAGGCTGAGCCTTGGGAGGTTTCCACTCCTGCCTCCTGGGAACACCCTGGGGTTCCCTATGAAATACTGATAAAAAAGCCCCCCAAAGCCCACCCATTCACCCAGTGCTGAGGATCTTGTGTCCTGCAAGTCGTCAACTCAGACCGGCAACCCAAAGCTTGGGGAAAGCCTGTGCCTGAGTTTTGTGCACAGGCAGCAGCTTCTCTTTGTGCACCAGGCAAGGTCCCCAGTGCCTGCACTTGACCTCCTCCAGTAAAAAAAAGCAATGGAAACAAGATGGTGCTCTTAAGGGCATGTCTTTGCATTTCCTACAACAGGCTAAGGAACAAAAGGATGAAATTCAGCATGAGGTGTATTAGACTACCTTCTGCTAAATGAAAACTTCATTATATATGCAGCAAATGTATCTGGTATTCCAGAAAGATTATCTTATTTTGGCTCCTTCATTTTCATCATATACATCCATGAAGAAAGTAAAACCTATCACAAAAATGGGAGAAGCAGTAAATAATAAAAAGAACATTTCACAGAGGGGCATGATACCTGACTAAGTATTAAAATGCACAATTTGAACTTCAGTCAGCCTATGCACTGTTAGTCCATCAAAACATTCTAGATCAAACATTTGTGAGAGAGGCTATATAGCAGATAAAAGTAAATTTAAGATTTTACCTTTTTATTATTTATTTTGTCCTTATCATTTTGTGGTTCTAAGCTCTTAGTGGCTTAAAATACTTTAAAATTTTATTTAAAAAAAAAATTCTCAGACTGTGCATAATTTCACAACTTTTAGTTCCACCAAACCTTTCAAAAAAACCCATAATGGCAAAGTAAAATACAATAGTTCTGGTAAGTCTTATGTATTTTATGTAAGTTTGAATCATCTAAGATTCAGAACTACAGAAAGACTGAATTTCAGGCAATTTGGTATGTTGCGAGCTTACCAACTTTATTTTAAAGACAGAGTTAATTCACAAGTCTTATGTCAGGATGATAAAGGCAGTTAAGGAATGTTTATATGCATAACTAAGGTTAATAATGACCCAATAAGTCAGTCTAAGTGCTTTTTGAGCATTTTCCACTCACATCCTTAAACATTTTTAGTGGGGATTTGACCTCCTTGTACACTTCACGCAGTTTTCTGGATAAGAAATAAGTGTTTGTATTTATTAGATACTTTTCTAGGATCTTAGAAGGGGAGTCCAAAGTATCTCAGACCACAGCTTGAGAAAACAATACCACAAAAATAAAAATACATTGAATACTGATGTAAATTCTGCCTATTAGTAATGCCACTATAGCAAAACAGTTGTAAAGACAGGTAAAATTGGGAACTTAGAGAAGCACATTGTAAGTAAATGTAACAACTTAACACACACTATCCAAAATACTCCACCAAAACAATTTAAAAAGCTTGTTTTAGAGTAATCATTTTCTTTTGGAAAAAAAAAATAAAAAAAAGAAGATTCAAATCTTTGTGCAATATTTCATCAGTAAAACAGTAACGCGACTACACCCCTGTGCCAGTAAGATTAAATAAGCCAGCAATCTATGCCTTGCACTGCTGAGTGTTCTGGTGGCATGTGGCAGCATGAAGGAAACTGCCATTCTGAACATCCTTACCTCTGACTGATGCTGATCAAAGGGGAAACACACATATGATTTTCACATGTCTGGTAAAAGGGAAATTAGAAAGAAAGAAATTCATCAAACTGGGGGGAGGGGAGAAGAGGGCAATTTGAATCACTGATTTCTGCTTTCATTTCCCCCCTCCCAGGTTGAAGCACAAACGCTGTAAGAATTTAAATAAGCCACTTAATCATAAGGGATCAATCATTTACCACACCATTAGCTGCTATGAAATAGTTAATGTTCCAGAAATCCACTAAAAACCAACCCCACAAAACTCCAGATCTGTCTGTTCTCCATGCAGACTTCTTTTATGAAGGTTCATTAGAGAAAAATTAGAGCACTACCTTTTATAGAGGTAACTGAACACATCCATCACTCCAGGGCCAGCAGAGCTTCTTTTTTGTAGATCCAGGACTAGATGTTCTGACAGAACTCTGCTTTAAATGTCTTTACAGAGTTTTCCTCTCATCAGGCTAAGCTTCCGATTATGGCATCCTACTGATTTTGCAATGTAAGTTTGTATTTTTTATGGTGCTAGAACCATAATTTCCATTTCAGTAATAATCTAAGCAGGCAGCAGTCTGTTACAAAAACTTAACCCTCGATGCTACCACTCTTAGTGGTACCAACATAGAAGTACTCTTCCACACTCCAAATGTGTTTTTGAAGTCTGGTCTAATTTCCTATTCTTTAGCTCTAAGAAAAGGATGGGGAACAATCAAAGCATTCTTAGTGTTCCCTACTGCACACAATTGTCGAATGGTTAAGAACAGACAGCTCAAAGCAGCCAGTAACAGGGTTCTGCATTTTGATAATCCAGTTGCTTATAGTCAATGCAGAAAATTGGGCACTACTGTGGGAAGCTGCACATGCTGTAGTATTGATCCTGCCCCTAGCTGTGAGAAGTCTTAGGGTGCTGCTAAAAGCAACCAACTGGAAGAAAAACACTTGCCATGAGCAGGATTAGTTGGCCCTAGAAAGCACCAGTCCTCTCACCTGTACAGCAGCTCCAGTGGGACTAATTTCTCTTTTCTCCTTTTGGTTGTGTTGTTAAAATATACTCTGCAGTTATTTGACACTGATCTTCCAGCACCTAGTGTCCTATGCTTATATATGGGGTCTATGCTCCAATGCACCAGTAGAAATAACACCCTTTGGAATATGCTTCCAAGAAAAAAATCCTTCCCCTCAGTACTTCAGGTGCCTGATTCTCTAGCATAATTTGACACCTAAAGCAGAGGATACAAACAATCTCTTTCACCATCCTCCCCTGCTCCAAGTACCTAAAAATAAGCTTCTTCAATAGACTGCAGAGATTTACTTGAGAGGAATTCTTCATTTTTAATACCTTTACCCAGGTCTAACCAGAGCCATTGGCTCAGCAGAATGGACTGAAATCTCATTTTACCGTTTCTGTTTAGTCTGTAACAAAAGGCAGCAGAATCTGGCCTAAACATTCAGTTAGGTTTTAACATGTTTTTCTGACCTGCAGAACTCAGTCTCTAAGCTATACGGTCCTGTGTATTACAAGTTTTGTCCTGTGCCTTAACATCTCTGAAGTTTCTAGGTTCTCAGGTGCGTACAGCCCTTGGGGCATAGAAAAGAAATAGGCATAACTCATTGTCGTGGTTTCAGCCCAGCCGGTAACAAAGCACCACGAAGCTGCTCACTCACTCCCCACCCCCGCGCCTGGCCACGGTGGGATGAGGAGAAAATCCAAAAGGCAGGCTCATGGGTTGAGACAAGGACTGGGAGGGATCACTCCCCACTTATGGTCACGGGCAAAAGACAGGCTCAACTTGGGGAAGAAACATAATCCATTTAATTTACTACAAATCAAAACAAAAACAAAACACAAGGGTATTAGGAAGGAAAAACCCAACCTCAGAACACCTCCCCCCACCCCTCCCACCTTCCCGGCTCAGCTCCATTCCCG
>VYZV01038456.1:54591-69008 GCA_013401275.1 Pandion haliaetus | reverse complement strand
CAAACCTGAGTCATCATCCTGAGAAATTGGGTTGTGACAATAGCACTAGAAAAATTGCATAAACCAGTATCTAAAACTTGTTGAAGAAAATTGTATTATTCAAGTAGTGGTATACGATCATATAATTAAAGGCTCTAACATAACGCATTATTCCTTATGAGGTAAAATGAAGATTGCTCGTACATTTCCTGACTGGAATGCTTAACCATGCAAGTTTATGTTCTCCCACCTTGCTTTTTCTATGGAATTTTTATTAATACAATGTTTAAATGATCTTCTCACATCTAGTGGTATTCACTGACAAAACCAGTACTGAGTGATAGAGAGATAATATAGAGAAAAATTTATTACAAAACATATCTTTTAGGTAAACTCTTTTCTCTTTCAAAAGTGATTATGCAACAGGTTTCTATTAAACATTTTACCTATATTATTGCTACTGCCCTGACAGGAATTTGACTAATGCATATTAATTCACAACATTGAACAGTGGCCAATAGAACAGTTGTAATAAGATTTTATGAAGAGTTACCAATTTAAAATTTCTTTCCCTCCCAGTGCATGTACATAATTACTGTCGACACCAATGTGAATTACACATTCATTACACAGTATGTGCTGAGAGAAGAAAAAGGCTCCTATGGAGAATGTGGATCTGTGTATATCTATCTATCAATTGTTTACACTCTAGGGAATAAGTAAAGGTCATTCTCCCAGGCTTTCCTTCCTTTCCTGCCAAAGTATGAGCCAAATTCAAGTCAATTGGAGTTTCATTGGAGCTTTCAGGCATTATAAGTATTTAGCTTGTTAAACAGGTTTGCTTCTGTGATGGGTTTGTGTGGCGCAGGTTTTTTTTGATTGCGGGGGAGGGGGCTGCAGAGGTGGCTCCTGTGAGAAGCTGCTAGAAGCTCCCCCGGCTCCAAGTCAGACCTGCCGCTGGCCCAGGCCGAGCCCATCAGTGACGGTGGTAGCACCTCTGGGAGAACAGATTGAAGAAGGGGAACCTGCAGGGAGTAGTGGTGGGACTGGAATGTGAGAGGAACCCCTCTGCAGATCCCGAGGTCAGTGAAGAAGGAGGGGGCGCCTGAGGAGGCTGATGGCCCTGCAGCCCATGGTGAGATGGCAGGCTGTCCCCCTGCAGCCCAGGGAGGGGAGCAGGAGAGTGGAGGCCCCCCAGGATGGCTGTGACTCCATGGGAAAGCCTGCGCTGGAGCAGTGTGTGACTGAAGAGCAGCCTGTGGAAAGGACCCACGCCAGGGAAGTTTGTGAGGAACTGCAGCCCGCGGAAAGGACCCACATTGGAGAAGTTGGTGAAGGACTGTCTCCCGTGGGAGGGACCCCATGGTGGAGCACAGGATGAGTGAGGAATCCTCCCCCTGAGGAAAGGAGCGGCAGAGACAATGTGTGGCGAGCTAACCCCGATGCCGAACCCCATCCCCTGTTCCCCTGTGCCGCTGGGGGGAGGAGAGAGAGAGAACTGGGAGTGGAGCTGAGCTGGGCAGGAGGGAGGGGTGGGGGGAAGGTGTTTGGAGGTTTGGTTTTTCCTTCCTAATATCCTTGGTTTTGATTTGATGGGTAGTCAATTAAATTGGTTTTGTTTCTTTCCCAAGTTGAGCCTGTCTTTTGCCCATGACCATAAGTGGAGAGTGATCCCTCCCAGTCCTTGTCTAGACCCACGAGCCTGCCTTTGTATTTTCTCCTTATCCCACCGTGGCCAGGGGAGGAGGTGGGGAGTGAGTGAGCGGCTTCGTGGTGCTTTGTTACTGGCTGGGCTGAAAGCGAAACCACAACAGCTTCAAAGCTCTTAAGAAAAAGGCCTGCTATTTTTTCATGTAAATTCAGTAAAGGCTGATTATGCCAAGGTTTCAATCATCACCACAGTTATATTTTATAGTTAGATAGGTACTGCCTCTTCTAAAATCATCTGGATGTTAGTGTATCCTAACAACAACATCCCAGAATCTGTTATTCATAAAGGAATATATTTCGGCAAAATTGGAGTGTTCAGCTTTTGCTACTTCAATAATCATTGATAATAATCAATAATCAAAACAGGAGACAAAAGAAAAAAAAATCAACAAACCCAAAGCCTTCCTAACAACATAAAATACTAAGATTGTCTTGCAGCTGTTGATATCTGTATTAACAAAGACAAGAACAGTATTGATTTTCTAAAAGAAAGATATTAAATACCCGCTAGTTAAAATTGTGGTGTTGTGGAATTAATCCTGATAGCAAGCTAAAGACTGACACCAATACAGAAAGACAATCTTCAAGTTTATTTAAGCAAATATAGATCCATGAATAATCAGCACCCAAAGCATAGCTCCAGACTCTTAGCTGTACACTTAGACCATTTCCATGGTCTAGTTAGAGACGCAGGGACCCTGGACTGTCAGCATTCTCAGGTTTTGTCCTTTTCTCTTAAACTGGAGGTCTTCCAAGCTAAAACATGCAATTTTCTGTCTAATGTTGAGTGCCTCAGTCATATGAATTGTACAAGGCTTTAAAATCATGGGAAAACATTTTCAGAATAAAACAAAACAAACCGTATGAATTACAGTTTTGTTAATGACACTGAGAAGAAGGCACTGTTAAAAAAATTACCAAGCCTGGATAATTTCCTTTTTTTTTTTTTAATGAAAAACCTTCTTATAGCATGAATAAAAGTTCCAGTACAGTACAGGATGCCCTCCAAATTTGATCTGGCAAAACAGGGTGCAGAAAAACTTTGAAGCCTGTGAAGCTTTCACTGAGACTCAGAACAAAGCATGTTATCACCCAGGAAAAGGTAGCAACTATCTTGTGTCCTCTAACCTCTCCCTGTTGGTGCAGGCCAAGGCAGCTCTTGTGCCTGGCTGCCAGATCTGATATTTCAATAGTTTGTTGGCGCTTCTAACTTTTCTCTCTTGGATGATGCCAACCAAAAACTAGTTAGGAGCAGAGTGAAGAAAAAGAATATTTTTACTATAAATGCAGAGGAAATACCACCACCACAGCAAATGTGTAGTTCTTACATGGCGTCTCCTTAAACAGATCTTGAAGGAGATGACAATGGATGTGCCAGTTTTCCCAGTATTTAAGCTCAGAATTGCAATTCACTTGCATGTGAATCCTTTGGGCACCTAAAGACAGCCTTCTAGAAAATCTTCAGATAACTCAAGTTAGCACCAGCCTGCCTTACCATCTCCCACCTAAGCCATTACATACAGTGAATTCCAGCTGCATCATATGAATCCTCAAGCGCTCTGAAATGAAGAAAGCTCAACCAAAGGGGTATGTATTCTTTAGACAGCTACTGTCTCAGAGCTGTGGAACTGGAAATCCACAGTATGTACTGAGAAAGCAGTTTGTGTCTTTGAATTAAACCAAAAGCTCATGTGTTTCAGTTAACTGTCTATTCCTTCTTTCTCTTTCAAGAAAATTTTGCTAGGATGCTGAGGTCTTACTTGTGTCAGTATGATTATTTGGAATCTTTTAATGTGGGGATATCCTCTGTTATCACTTGTGGGGATAACACAAAGTAACTGGAACATGAAAAAAAAAAAAAGAATCACCAAGAAAAATAAATGGCAATCATTGCATAATTAATGAATCATCTTCCCTGTTGTGTTTAATCCAGAAGTATAATCAAATGTGCTTCAGGCCAAACTAAAGTGTGGCATACTGTATCAAGTCCTGCTAGCAAGTAGGTAAGTTGCTTGCAGACTTTCAAAAACTTAGATTTATTTATCTAGTGGACCTAACTGGTCCCTTTAGAGTACTACTGAAGATGTTTCTATGAATTATTCACAGAACCTGGTTTTGGTATTTGAAGGCTTATAGTATATCATTGACGGTGCTTTTTGTAAATAAGCAGTGCAGAGCATTTAAAAGATTTATTTTATGTGTACTCTGACCACATTCTTTTGTTACATTGCTACCTAATTTCAATGCTGGAAATGGAAACTACCCTCAGTTCACAAGGGAAGCTTTACACAGTTAAATTCACTTACATATCCCATATCCAGCCAATGAATGTTGGCCTAGATCAATTTTGCTTTTTTTTTTTTTTAATAGAAACACTGCAAGGAATATAGTTTATACTTTATGTTTATTTATTTTGGTTTTTTAAATCTAAATTATCTTCCCTGATCTGCATCACTGATTCCTCCATGTCTTCATACAGAACTCATATTGATATCAAGAGGAATTGTGAGTATTTAAGACTTGATTTACCTCCTAATACAATCAAAACAAGTCTGTGTTCTGACTTCAACTAGAACTCATGTTCATTGGGAAAAGATGAATAAATATGCAGAGAAAGGAAAGGGACAGTTCAGACCTTTGCTTCCTTTTTTATTATAATTGCTTTTGAAGCAACTTTTAGAAATGTAAGAATTATATCTCTCTGAATAAAAATGCTAGTCTTTTCGATTTAGCAAACATCGATCTTTTAGTCCTGTATTTTCTTTAAAGCAATCTTCCTTCATTTAATTTCTTGTGATGGAACATTATTCATGATGTCTCTGATCCTTCACAACAAATTCACAGAGTAGTCTAGTTTCTTCCACATTATTTATTTGCTTTCATTTTTTAACATACGTCCTCAAAGTAACTTCCCACTTAGTCATATGCTAAACACTGGTTCAGTCCCACAGAAAGCACTGCTCCCTAAAGTGTCCTTCACAGGAAAGATCACCCAGCTCCTGTGTGGCCATGAACTTCATCCAGGGTTTCTTGCCACATTACAAAGTTCAGGACATTACTGAAACCTTGTCTGAGTCATTACATGATCTCAACAAGTGGCAAATGTGTGTAGTAAGAAACGCCCCTTTCCCAGCACAGTGCTACAGGACACTTTTTAGGACGACTCTCCATGGAGATAAACTTAGACTTATTCAACAAGAAAAATAGCTTAAACTGAAGATGGTGTCCAATCTAGAAGGGAGCAATCCTGTTTGGATAAACAAGGTAGTATCACTTATATGCAGGACGCTGTATAGATCTGGGTAAAGATCTATAAGTATTATCCAGATTATGTCATCACTAAGTTTGATGAACACAATCAGACTGAAGAGCAGTGCTTCTGGGTCATCAGCGCAATACTTCTACGATCGAAATTCTTGTTTCAGGACAGCTGCCTGGGAACACTGAGAAATCCAGACCTGCTATGTCCATACTACTTTGAGAGTCACTGAGGACCCTTCTGATACCACAGTGCTGACTCTGAACTTTGAAAGTTCAGCTAGAGTTATTTCAGAATAATATAATTTTCCAATTAGCCATTTCTTCCAGAGGAAATCCAAAACCTGCATGATAAAAGCAGTACTTTGCTTTTCAAATTATATTTCTTCTTACCCACAAGACCAAATAAATATCTGTTCTTTCTTCCCGCCCTTTCATCCATTCCCACATTCAGACCTTCAGAGTCCAAAATGCACAAGGTGGTAATTACTGGGAGCATTTAATGCAGAAGTGCAGCTGAGCAGCTGGCGAGCTCCAGGTCCATCAGATTTGTTAAAAGGCATGAAAAGGACAAGCTGCAGACCCCATCTCCATTTAGTGGCCAGATTAAGAAGGTTCCCAGATATACTCAGTAGATCAAGATCATCAGTCCTGGAAAGACAGCGCATCTGACTCTGCCATAATAATTCTTGTGGATCTTCAGTGTTGATTCACATTTTGAGAATTTATTTTCCAGCACTGTTTTGCAAAGTTAAATATAGTCTGATACCACATATGTGGGAAACAAAACCAGACATAAGAAGAATAATGCTTTTTCTATCATTCCAGATATTCAAAAGCATCAAGAAAGTGCAGGCATTCACATCACACATCTGCATGACACAAAGCCTCCATATGTGACCTGAAAATGATATAATATTATAGCCATGCTCAACAGAAGCATCTGATCCCTGCAGTGGGATGGCCTTGATGTCTTCTCTGACCACACTGGCAATGCCAGGGCACTATGTTAACAGCTAGTCAGAGCCCACACCATCCTGCCTGGGGCCCAAGGGCTGTCACCTACGTAGAGTTTTCAGGACCCTGAAGCATCCCCAGCCTTCAGCCTCACTTGATTCCATGGGGATCCATCTTAAAACTTAGCCTCTATGGCTAAGGAGAAAGCAAAGGAAACTTTTCCATTTTAGAGATGAATAGTTTTTTCACTTTGCAGACACCTTCTGGATTCTTATGATCCCACCTGTCATTTTAAACTTAGCCATAGCAGTAATATCCTGTTTTCTTCACCTGGGGGAAGTGATGAAATACCTCCCCTTTATCTCCATATGAAAAGGTTACATACAGTTTTGACTGACTGATGGTCCAGCTACAGGAATTTCTGTTTGACTTCCTCTCTCACCTGTGTGAGGAAGACACCTGAGTCACTGGGGACACCAGTGACTGAAGTACCATTGTCACCCAAGTCACCTGACTTGGTCACCCAGACTAACAATGAAATGCAGGCCTATGTTTCCACGGAAATCATACAAATGAGGTGAAAAGTTATATATACCAACAAGTGGATTCCAGATTTGCTGAATCTTCTGTAGAGTTATAAAAATAAAATGAGCTTAATCAAATTTTTATTCATACTTTTTTTACACAAGCTGAAATTTACAACAAATGTTTTGGAGGTATTTGCCAGTTCTAATTTGTTCAGTTCCACATCATTAATAAAATGTGCCTGAGAATTGGAGGCGGGGAGTTTAATACTACCTTCAGAGCAGGAGGTGGTAGGATTCCTCATGAATCATTGGAGCTAATGAAATAAGTTTTAGATGAGTGATTATTAAGGACAACATTATTTTTCCTAACTGATAAAACCTCATTTTCATTCTTAATGATTAACCCTCATTAATCGAAAGCAAAACAGGAAGAAAACTTCTAAAATTTCATATATAGTTTGTCTATTTCCAACTAGACATCTCAGTGACAGCTGTGGTGCTTTTAAAAAGGGGAGAGCTGTATAATCAGTAATGGTAGAGCTTGTCAAGAGCTGTTCCATCCATCAAATGAATTTTTTTTTTGCTCCTTATCATATCTCTAGAACAATGAAGTGAACCTCACGTCCTTTACACCTGATTTTCAATAAAATGTAGTTGGAAACACAGATGCAGCAGGAAGAAGTCAACCATAAACATCTGACTATATATAAGGCAGATAAATTAATAGCCACATATTAAGTTTAATGGAAGATGTCTGTTATGGGTTTGTGTGGCGCGGTTTTCCCTTGGTGGCAAATGCCCTGTGGGGGTGGTTACAGCAATGGAAGAAGAGCAACTGGCAGCGCAGAGGTAAACCCATTTGGGCTGCTGCACTGTGGCAAGATAGTGCCACAACAAGTAGAAACAACCACTGGATGGCTGGAAACGTATCCTGTGTCGCATGCCACTGCCCAGAACACTATCCTGGGCCTTGAAGTACAAGTTTTATGGCGACATGGCACCCCAGAAAGAATAGAGTCAGATAATGGGACTCACTTCAGAAACAACCTTATAGATGCCTGGGCCAAAGAGCATGGCATTGAGTGGATATATCACATCCCCTATCATGCACCAGCCTCTGGAAAAATTGAACGATACAATGGACTGCTGAAAACTACACTGAGAGCGATGGGGGGTGGGACTTTCAAACATTGGGATACACATTTAGCAAAAGCCACCTGGTTAGTTAATACTAGAGGGTCTGCCAATCGGGATGGCCCCACCCAACCAAGACTTCCACATACTGTAGAAGGAGATAAAGTCCCTGTAGTGCGCTTGAAGAGTATGTTAGGGAAGGCTGTCTGGGTTAGCCCTGCCTCAGGCAGAGACAAACCCATGCACGGGATTGCTTTTGCTCAAGGTCCTGGGTGCACTTGGTGGGTGATGCAGAAGGATGGGGAAGTTCGATGTGTACCTCAAGGGGATTTGATTTTGGCAGAGAATAGCCAGTGAATTAGGCNGACACAGGATACGTTTCCAGCCATCCAGTGGTTGTTTCTACCATTGTAAGCACATAGCGCTTGCCTTGGCGAGTTTGTGGGAGGGTGATATAGTCAATCTGCCAGGCCTCCCCATATTTATATTTCAGCCATCGCCCTCCGTACCACACGGGCTTTAACCGCTTGGCTTGCTTAATTGCGGCACATGTTTCGCATTCATGGATAACCTGTGCGATAGTGTCCATGGGTAAATCCACCCCTCGATCCCGAGCCCATCTATATGTTGCATCTCTTCCCTGATGACCTGAGGTATCATGAGCCCACCGAGCTATAAATCGCTCACCCTTATGTTGCCAGTCCAGGTCCACCTGGGACACTTCAATCTTAGCAGCCTGATCCACCTGCTGGTTGTTTTGATGTTCTTCAGTGGCCCGACTCTTGGGTATGTGAGCATCTACATGACGAACTTTTACCACTAGCTTCTCTAGCCGAGCAGCACTATCTTGCCACAGTGCAGCAGCCCAAATGGGTTTACCTCTGCGCTGCCAGTTGCTCTTCTTCCATTGCTGTAACCACCCCCACAGGGCATTTGCCACCAAGGGAAAACCGCGCCACACAAACCCATAACATTGTCCATGAAATTTCCACACTCAGAACAAATGAATGTTTTAATCTGATGTTTAAAAAAATACACACATAGAAGCACATGTACTACTTTAAAAAGTAGTATGATATTTATGTATTAAAGTTTTTGTTTCTCAAATAATATTGAACAATTTTATAATTAGAAGACCAGATATATTGCTTTTTTATTTTTGTTTTTATTTTCTGCTATGCCATGTGCAGTACTAGATGAATCCAAGTATTTACTCAGCTTATGACTTTGCCAGACTCTCATCTTCAAAACACTAACTTTGAGACCAAATACTGTTCTCTGTAGGTAAGTGGAATCAAGCAGTGAAATCACAAGGGAGAAAATGACTGGCTTGCTGAGGAATTTCAGACCATTCCCTGCTCGCAGACCGGTCTCTGCGATGTCCCGTCTAAGGTCTTCCTTGCACCAGGTAAGCAGCTTCACCTCCTGCCGCCTGGGCTCTCTGCTGCCCTAACTTTTCTCTCTTGCCTCCCCAGTTACAGTTCTCGGTACTCTCCCCAGTAACAACCTCTGGCTCACTCTGCCTGTGCGTATATCTCAGAGTCAGATACTGTATGGTCTTCCTTTTAGCTGGACTATGAAGTGATCTAGTGACTGGATGCTTAATATTGCAAGAAAAATGAAATACTACAGCTGATCATATGAAATGATTGAAACAGCCAACAGTCAGCAGACAAAAAAAAAAAAAGAGAGGAAAAAAAGAATCTGCATCAAATTTTGGATCAAACAGCTTGAAATGATCAGTAGAGTTATTTCTGTGTACGAAGAAAATAAAACTCTATAACATATACTGACTATAGCTGTAAACACTAAGAATTTTCTTCTTTGATGCTAAGTTCTGGAAGTTATCTTATCCACATTGCTGGTATAGGTATTTGAAAATGCGAACATTGTGACACATTCATTCAGACTAAAATTTTAGTTTGCTTTTTATACCCACAGGAGACAGCAAGAGCTTTGTGATCTATGTCTCTTCGTATTATTGACTCCACAACTATAGTCCACAGCCCACTGGTGTCTGTGAAATGGTCAAAAAACATGTTTTCAGTTAAAAGTTTGAGACAAAGAATGGCAAGTGGTCCATGAAAAGTTGAGAAATTTGGCAGTAATATAGTCAAGGACTATGAGGGTCACTGTTATAGACAACTTGTGAGATGAATGAGAGGCTTTGCTTTTGCCTCACAGTTCAGTAGGATGTGCACAGGATCAGCACTCCCACTGTTTGATGGCTTTCCTACTCTCCTTAACACAGCTTCCTTCATCTGTATACCTTAGAAACAGTGTGTACCTAAACGTAATACTGCATGGCATGTCTTATTTAGCTTAATAGCCACTTTTTGTCCTTCAGTTCTTTAAATGAACAATCTTTCAGACCAGGATTCATTAGACATGCCCCATTCTGCCATAGATTTCTTGTGGACTGGCCTCACAATTCCCCCTAGTCTCAGTTTTCCTCAGGGAGGAAAGCATCCAATGACTACTAATGGATTTGAAGGCAAATATTTCACTGTTTTTTACCAAAGTTTGAGGTAGAAAGAGCTAAAAAAATGTTTCTATGAGGCATCATTATTTTACCTAATCTGAAATGATCCATCCTGTGCATAGTATTCCTGAGGCTTTCCTAGAAGCATTCATTTAAGTGATAGTGTTTTGTTGGTAGGGAAGGCAGCATTTCAAGGCCTCCTCATTATTTCTAGATGTCCTTCAGAATACGACTGTTAAAAATCGTATTTGGTTGCAGAGAACACAATAAAAATTACAATGTAAAAAGTACTGTAGCTAATAAGGAAATCCAATCAGGTACAGGAACTGTGCATCTGGGTTTTTTTACTCCTTTGCAACTAGTAGGAAATTTAATGTAGCGTGCTGTTCTTTCTGGTAACAGATGACAAAACAACATCCAGCATTTGCAATAATTAACTGCAAATACATGCTAAGATATTATTACTTGGCTATAAGTGTCCATTGCTTCCCTTTCAGAAAAGTTCATATATATCTCTAGGACAGGGAGGCATATAGGAAAGTCCATGTTCACATTTTCCTTTGAAATACAGCCCTTCTGAGTACTACAGCATTCCAGCTAGTGGTCTGCTATAACTTGTTTGCTGCTGCAGAGAGCTGTATCTCACCAAAAGACATAGTAATAACAATGTGATAATTGAAAAATGTTTGAGAACCTTCAGAGCGAGGATCATGCTTTAAAATGCTTACAGCTGAAGTTGAGTCAGTGATATTAATGCTGTTTTCAAAATGGTAAAACTGTATCCTGATCTACAAAGAGGAGCATCATTGCTAAAATAGTTCAAATAATCTCCATTCTGCTCAGCACTGGGAAGAGCTCACATGTAGGACTGGGTCCAGGCTGGGGTTTTGTTCTCCTGAGATCCATGGACTCATTAGAGAAAGTTCAAAGGAAAGAACAAGAATGATCAGAGGTCTAGATGTCCTGTGGACTAGAGAAATCTAGGTTGCTTAGTCTAGGGAAAAGGAGCCCAAGGTGATGTACAGCTGTCTTCAGCTATAGAGAAGGTAGCTGCAAAACAAATGATTAATGAACTCTTCTTTGTTAGCGCTGGGTTTGGGGCANAGGAAGATTTAGATGTGATGCTAAAACAAAGTTCCTAATAGTAAGAAAAGTTGGATACTGGAACAGATTTCTGGGAGGCTGTAAAAATGGCCAGGCACAGAGAATATTCCCAGTACTTCAGTCCTGAGAAACAGCAACAGGTGACATTGCACTGGGAGAAGAGGGACTAAATGGCCTCCTGAAGCCTTGTGCACTGCAATTTTTGTATGCTTTTTATGTTATAAAAATACACCTATGTAATCAAAGAGTAATTTACTTTGTAAGAGATCTCTGGAGGTCATCTGGTCCTATTCACCTGCTCAGATAATACCAATTTATGTTGCAATTGGCCTGTTCGGTCAGGTTGCTCAAGTCCCTCAGGACCCTATTTTTATTATTGCTTGAGTAGGAAAGTATCCATTGTGGTTTGTAGGGTCTTTTCTATAATCAGTATTCTATCTCCTCCTGCTTTCATCCTGAATTCTTAATAACTCAGAACTTCCTGTATCCTTTTGTACTGGCCCTCCCATGAAAAGGACAGTCATCTTTCACAGTCCATGCATGTGGATACTAATGTAAATGCATCTTCAGATTCCTGTGCCTGGAGAAGCAGCAATGGACACTAGTGCACATGGAGGTAGAAAATTTATCAAAGCAATATCAAGAGGGTAGTTTGAATCCAATTATGTGTGGAAGCAGTGTTTTAAATCAGTTATTTCTAGGTAATTATTTTTCTGAATACATCTCACAATGTTTATATATTTAAACCAAATGGTTTAAAGACCAGAACTCCAAGGAGCAGCTCCAGTGGCCAGTGAACTGCTTTTCCTAGAAGCATCAATTGCTTGATTAACAGGAATGGCTGAGGAGAGACCCATCCTTCTGAGTTTCAAACACTGCTCAGCTCTACAAACACCAGACAGAAAGCACTCCAGGAACACCTCTCCCAGTTTCCCCCATTTAAAGTGTTAAACGTCCTTATGGCCAATAGAGATAATACAGGTTTCATTTTAGCTGCATAACTTTCCTCCACAAATGCAAAACCTGTAACTAATAATTTCACTGACGTAAATGGTCAGCTAGATTGGAACCTGGAACTTAAGAGCACAGTAATAAGCACAGTTGCCATCCAGCAACCAAAAGGTTTCCTTAGAGCCTTCCTGTTCCTTTTCAATATTCTCTGTAATGTCAATATTAAGAACACCACAGAAAGTAAATGTTCAGCTATGGGGATTTTCAAATTTGCAATGACAGCATGAAGCATATGAGAATTATTTCTAGTCTGATAACATCTTTATGTGTTAAAGATTAGTTGGGTTAGGAATTGAAATTTGGCATCTTACCTCTCACCTTGAGAAACATAATGTCTTGATTTTCAGTTTGAAAGCAGAAGTCACCGTTACCTTCATTGCAATTTCTAGGCATTTAGCACCTTTGGAACTCAGTTTAAACCAAGTTAGTTCAGCAACATGTTTGTCCTAACAGTGCCCAGGCAATAGCCTCCATTCTTAAAAGCGATCTGGAGTTAAACACTGCTACAGATTGCCTTGAAGTCTTCATCATTAGATTTGGGTGTAGGCAAGATAAATGTCAGTTAGGAATGCAAAAGGTGAAAACTTTCTCCCTGTTCTTTGGGAGAGGGATTGGACTTCCTGCCCTTCGAGTCTTTGATGATATTCTCAATGCATACAGATTTATGTAGTCTGATATTTGCTTCCTTTGCCTCATAGAAAAAAAAAAATAAAATATTAGGTTATTATGGAATTTTCAGCTTCGTAATTTGATGTGTATTCTTGGAGTAGCTCTTCAAAGTAGTTTACCATTAATATTGTACCTTTTGCAAAATTATAATCTAGTCCCAAAGAGACAGAATCAAATTGAATATATTTATTTTTAATTTGCAGAACACTGAATTTATGAAGCACAGTTTTGGTATTTTTAAGGAACTGGAAGCATGCCAACAGTACTACTACTAAGCTTTTTTTTTTCCTAATTACAATGTTGAACAGGGTTAATTTCATACCACTCATGAGATTTTACAATAGGTTGTAATATACTGTGAACCTACACTTCCACATTATATCAGAATCAGAAGTGATAATTGCATTGTACCATCCTACAATAATGGTCCAATTAACCTATCATACCTAGTTCTAGTAGATCCCATTTTGATGCAGTAGCTTTGTCTAGTTTAAAAAAAAAAAAAAAATTCGTCCACTCTAAGCATTAAGAAGTAGATAATTCCCCACTTCCTGTGCCAGAGACAGCATTAAGTCCTATGTGAAATAACTGTTTTTCTCCTACAATCTGGGTTGTCCAAGGAAGGGTACCGTGGAATATTACCAACAAAGGTCTATCCGTGATGAAGTAATCAAACAGAAAAGTCTTGCCAGCAGCCTTTCCCTATTAGTCTAAGGTTCATATTGAAGAAAACATATTGGCTTTCTACAACTGCTACAAACACCTTGATTTTGGGTCCCAGTTCCTCCCACTGCAAGCTGATTTTCACAGACCAATTTCTTGGCATTTTCCTATTATTTCACAATATATTTTCCTTTTGGGATTTCTAAAGTGCACTTACATTTGAAATGAACTTATACGAATGTGAAGTTCCCACAATCTGCCAGAAGCTCATAGTGAACCATGTGCAACGTGGCTGCCAAGGGCACCCTTTAGTCAGTGCTCCAACATTCATTTATGACTACACCTACATGAGTGTTTGTCGAGCGTGTCCCTTACATAAAATTTATCTTGACTTTTTACTCAGGAACCTCATCCTACACGCATGTTAGAGCTCCTGTAGGTAAAGAGAAGAGGAAGGACTTTGGAACATCTTTTCCGGTGGATAAACATGGAATGAGAGAACCATCACAATTCAGTTCCTAAGGAAAAATGGATTTGAATTTATATAAAGCCATTTCACACTGAGGAAGTCACGATAGACAAATATAATATCCGTACTGTGTGGCACAAGAGTAGTGGGGAGGAGTGATGACCTTAGTGTCCCTTCTGTCATTTCCCCTCCTCAGTTCAATTCAAGTTAAACTTAAAACTATCCTGCTTGACTTGCACTATTACAACTATTTTCACTGTTATAGTATAACCCACTCCTATCTCCATGAGTGTGATGGGTTCAGGGAAAGGCTGCAAAAGCATTGACTGTTTTTCCAAAAGAGAGCTGCAGGCAGGTATTCATCCTGCTGGTGGGAGGCTGTGGATGACTTTCACTGAAATCAGCCTTTTAAATGGTTCTTGATATAAATGTGGATCTTCTGGACGAAGTTCAG
>VYZV01038456.1:39154-54546 GCA_013401275.1 Pandion haliaetus | reverse complement strand
TTTTTCTGTCCCAAAACTTAGTGGAACTGTAGGAACCGAAACTTAGAAATAATAGCCATAAAAAGGGTAAGAAATCATTAGGGGAAGATGGGGACTTCTACAAAGGTAGAATAATGAAAAATGAAAATGGCATGCACTGGAACTATTTTGGGAAAAAGTTAAGACAGAAATAAAAGGGGAAATATTTAATAATTAAGGGTGACTCAAAAGTAGGCAAATTAAGCTGTTGTACAAAGAAGAGTTAAAAGACAAAAATGGTAGCATTTATGCATGCAAATGCATACTGACTTGAAATGTGGAAAAATGTTTACCACAAAATAGAAATGCTAAACTTGTTTTTCTTATTACTGTCACTAAACAATATCTAAACTCAAGTTTGCAGAATATAATTGGCAGATTTCCATTTATGCCAGTTTCTTGTTTCCTTCACATTTCTGTTCCTGGTATCAGCAAAAACAAATGTTAATTAACTTTAGCAGCAAAGCAATGTAAGACCATGCTCTGAATTCAGAATGTCTTCCAACAGGAGACTTCAATCTGCAGTAAATTGTAAGCAATGCTGGCCTGTCAATTACACAGGACAAGATAGGGAAAGAGGGCAGAAGATCTTCATATTGTTTTCTTGAACTGAAAAGATCAACTAGTCAGTCAGTCAATAATAATTGTCTGCATTACTGCCTGCAATTACTTTCAATGGGACTGTGATAATATCTGCACACTGTGCCTATACAGTACTTGCGAGCCAGAGAGATGAAACAGTGTGTGTTCGGCTTTTTGAAAGAGATTAATCCAGGAGAGATGTTTCTTTGCAAAATTGTAGGTGTGTTTCAGAAAGAAATGCACAGAACAATGATGTTCTGTACGTTGTCTGGAAACAAGCACAACAAACTTCTGAAATGGGCCAGAATTATTCAGACTATTATATCAGGCTTGGATAACAGCAATGGTGGGCATGGGCTGGCCAAATATAACTAACTTCATTGAAGCCACTTCTGTGTAATTGCTTTTTTTGCTTTTTGTAATCATATCTTTTCTTATGCTCTTGAGCAGCTACCCAAGTTCTAGGAAAGGAGTTATCATGCATAAGAAGCACTGTCTTTCCATGGAGGGGAAATTTCAATTCCAGTGAAAAACTTTTGATAACATGGATGAAAACTGACAAAGACCTGTATGTTTCTTACCTGTTGTTTACTTAGTAGAAATGGCTTGTATTTTTGATTTTTTTCTTTAGGAAAACAGATTTTCCTTGATCCCCTTATAGCTTTTAAAATTTTTTTCTATCTTATTAGATTTTTATGTGTTTTTCATAAGCAGTCGATGTTTGCTTGTTTGTCACCTGCTCTTACAAAGTTCATAGCAATCAGAAAATTAATAAATAACATTTCTAGAAATATGGTTCCAAAATTCCAATAATATTTTCAATATGTGGAGTCAAGAATGACATGGGGCATGTGAGGGGTTTTTTGTTTGTTTTTCTGGAGTAAATAAGCATTTAATTATAAGTTTGTTAATTTATAAAATTAAATACACAGTAATTAAAATTTAACAGCAAGCTAGAAAAGATGATAAATACCACAGGCCTCCTTAGTTTTCTAATAATTAAAGTTTCACATACACAAACAAAAGTTTATTAAAATATATGGGCACAAAAGGGTACAATTATGGATGGCATACTTCTCTGTGAATTAAATAAAAATGTCATAATGAATTTCAATGGATTTATAATTTTTTTTCCTGTGGCATCTTCTTCTTTATTCTACTGAGGTCTTCTTGCTTAAAGAAACTGCTGCTTGTTGTCCAAATCATCTCATGATTTTTCTACTTAATAATAAAAATGTTTCTTTGTGCCAGTAATGGGAAGAATTTCAGTTCTGAAGCTGAAAATTATTAGTCTCAGTTCTACAGACATATTACTCCAAGAAATTAAAATAAATTCCCATTTACTGATCAATGATGTGCTCTGTTGTCTCAAGGATTTTCTCCACTTACTGTCAGAATCAAGTTCTTCCACGTTCTACTACTCTTTAAGGAACATATTTTGTTTCAGTGGGAGGGGTGTTCAGTGTAAACACAGTCTGCATAACATCCGTGCACTGAATTTAAGATTTCTACTAAGAAATAAGATCCAAGACCCCTTGTACTGTTTGTCTACTGCCAAAAAGAAACTCTGCTTTTTGTTATCAAGGCCCTACCTCTTTGGGTTCTTATTAGAGGTATGAAGAGAAATTCTTTGTCATACATTAACTGCAAATAAATGCCTTCTGGCATTCATATGATCACCCCAATATCTTACCTTTCGGAAACAATTTGCTCACACATTTTGCAAAAGCAAGGAAGCATGAAATGACTTGTCCCTAGCTTCATAGCAATGTCAGGAGAGTTCCCAGCTTGTGCTAGATCTATCATTTGTATTTCTAATTTAAGCAGCTGAGTTCCAACACCATCAACTCTTCCCCAGAAATTATATACAATTGCCTGCAAACACTTGGGGTTTTGTCTCTCTTAACACAAAGGTGGCCATTATAATTTCCAAGTTGCAAGTACTGCTCTGTTTCTCCAGCCCCTAGATGCTATCCAAACAATACTGTGCAGCAGCTGCTCTACAGTGATTTGAAAAAATACAGTGCTGCACTCCTGCATCCCAGGGCAACAAGTTACACTGGAATAATCCTTTTAATAACTGATGTTAAGGCTGAGTGACCAGCCAGCACCACCTTCTGGTAAGCCGGGACTGAGTTCTTTGAGCCCCTGTCCTCCCGTGATGCACCGAGTGAAGGAGGCATTGATCCATGTCTGAGGAAAGATTAATTGCTACTTCATAATCCTCCTAAACTGGTACACTGCCATCTGTTTTCACTACAGTACATATATAGCAGGGAAGATTATCCCTTCATTTTCTACCTCCCTGCACTGCTGTTTCACAGAGACTCTTATTTTGGAAGCTTTTGGGGGGCTTTTGTATGGATTGTGGAACCGCTGTGCTTTTGGACTTGACTTTTTGACTCGACTTTTGGAGTCGGCACTCTTACCAGAGCCTGCTCCTAAGTGTTCATTCCTCAATGAGCAGATCCCTCCTGACCAAGCACACTGCCCAGCACACAACCTCTCTCAGCTTTTTGAGTCCAGTTTGTGCAGTAAAATCCCATAAAAATCCACATCCCCACCAACTAGGGCACCCTCATGCCCCGCACCTGCTGCCAGTGCCAGCAGCCAGCAAACCAGCACAAGAGGGTATCCGAACGCCCCAGTCTAACACAGTGGTGTATGTGCAAACAGTTTCACCCAGGTATATAGCTCTGCTAAACCCCACGGGGTTGTACTGACTGCAGTGGTAGCACCAATCTGCCAAAGCATGCTGAAGGTGCATACTTTTATCCAATGCCTTTAGGCATGAAAAAGCTAATACTGCATTTTCTGTCCTACCTTATTGCTACTAACCGAGCTAGGATGACCAATTTTTGAAATTAAGACCATGGATAACACATTTCTTTAGAGAACTGAGAGCAGCAGTCACATCAAAGAATCAAGTATCACAAGTACTGTGATTTTCTTCAACTAAAAAAAACAGATGGTGTGGCAAACTCTTTGGCAGTTATGCCTTTGCTCTGGCTAACTGAGAAACTGATGAACTGGAACATGTTTAATGATATACCTATTTTCAAACCAGAGTTCTAATATTTTTCAGCGTTGTAACAGACTGTGCTATTCTTTTCAGCTACAACAGTAAATAAGGAATTCTTTGTTTTGCTATACCTAGAGGTCTCATGAGCTCTATTAATAAAAAACCTCTCTAGCATTGAAATGAAAGCAGCAAACTTTCAGAGTGTGTCATCATGTCCAGGTATTTTATTTTCAAGTTAGCTGATCCTACCCTGCAGAGATGACATTTGCTTACAATTAGCTTTTTTTTTTTAAAAAAAGCATAAAAACAACAACCCAAAGCAGGTAGGTCTTAAACTTGTGTGTGCCTCAAGTAAGGAGAAGACATATACAATCCATGCAATCTTTCACAGCAAAGTACAAACATACAAATGCTAGAACAAGCATTGCCTACTTAATACAAAGTAAAATAAAAAGTAATACAAAATTAGGAGAGGTGACTTGGAAAAGCATTTGCAAAAGGCTTTAACAACTCACTTTCAATACACTCAGTTACTAATACTCCATTTATTTGATGGCCACAGATGCGAGTAGCAGCAGTCAGAAGCAAAGTGCAACAGGCAAGGCCAACCTTTAGTAATTTTTAGGTGAGAAGAAAGAAGGATCCTTTAGCACAGACTACCCTCTATCCTGACCTTTGTATTTTGATACTCTCTCTTCATGTTGATTTCTTTTCAGCTACTAACTTAGCCCTGCAAAAATTCATCTTTACAGAGAATTTCACTATTTTTCATGATCTCCTAAATCTGACCATTGGTGAAATTTGTCTGGCTGCAGCATCTGATTCCAGATGTCTCTATCGTACTGCTGTAGCACTCAACGGTGGCCTCAGGAGCTTCCTGTTCACCATCAGCTAGTTCAGCCCTCGAGGTGTCTATATGGACTCCCCTGAAACCCTGTCCTCTGCTACCTCCCTTACCTTGTTGGTGAACCCAGCAGGGCCTTCATGAGATGATCTGACTCTTTTTGCTGTGGTAACATCCTTGCACAGACATAGTAGCTCATGGCGGAGATTGGAAGGGGGAAGATGAGCTCCTTCCAGCTGCACCCTGAAGAAGAGCCATGCTACTTTTCAGTCACAGTATAAAACATACATTTTTATACAATGACCCCAGAGAACAAGACAAGATCATGCATAATCACACCCCAAACTAACAGGTCATCAGTGAGGGCCCAATGCACTGTGTACTAGGTTACGATATAAAGCACACTGAAATTTTATAAATCCTGCTAGAGAAACAAGATTCAATCCCAGTTACTTCTAGAAATTTCTTTCCTCTTTGTTTTGTTGTAAGCTCTCCTGGTTTCAGCTGGGATAGAGTTAATTGTCTTCTTAGTAGCTGGTATAGTGTTATGTTTTAGATTCAGTATGAGAAGAATGTTGATAACACACTGATGTTTTCAGTTGTTGCTAAGTAATATTTAGTCTAAAGTCAAGGATTTTTCAGCTTCTCATGCCCAGCCAGCAAGAAGACTGGAGGGGCACAAGCAGTTGGGAGGGGACACAGCCAGGACAGCTGACCCAAAGTGGCCAAAGGGGTATTCCATACCATGTGACAACACATCTAGTATACAAACTGGGGGGAGTTGGCCTGGGAGGGAACACTGCTCAGAAACTAGCTGGGCATCTGTCAGCAAGTGGTGAGCAATTGCATTGTGCAACGCTGGTATAGTCCAGTCCTTTTATTATTACTGTTGTAATTTTATTAGTGTTATCATTATCATTATTAGTTTCTTTTTTTCTGTTCTATTAAACCGTTCTTATCTCAACCCATGAGTTTTACTTTTTTTCCCAACTCTTCCCCCCCCTCCCACTGGGTGGGGGGGAAGTGAGTGAGTGGCTGCATGGTGCTTAGTTGCTGGCTGGGGTTAAACCACTACAGAAACTTATCCCATTCTCTACACAATTTAACAGTGAACTTCTTTTCCTATTCTCAGGACAAGAAAAATTGTTCACAGGAAGAAAGCAGATGCTTGAGACAGTCAAGCCTGAAATACAGGACAGCAGCTTGAGCAGGAGACCAGAGCTAGGAAACTACTGAAACTATTTGTTCAGGAAAAGCCTTTAGGGTTACACAAGCTTAGGATAAACCATTGGTCACAGAAGTCAGTTTTATCCCTTTCTCTTCAGTGGTCTGGAATTCCACTTCTACTATATACAGGAGAAAATAGCTATCTCTACATTTTACTTGTTACCAGCAAATTCCTACAAAACAACACTGTCTCCATGCCATATAGGTAAGTGCTCTGGCTTACTCTTCTCTGAACTAGATACTTGTCTGTTAAGCAACATGAGCAGTGCACGTCTACCCCAGCCCATTTTCAGCTGAGTCACAGAACAACTTGCATCCCTACACTTAAGCTTT
The DNA here is from genome assembly GCA_013401275.1 of Pandion haliaetus. NCBI lineage: Eukaryota > Metazoa > Chordata > Aves > Accipitriformes > Pandionidae > Pandion > Pandion haliaetus. The sequence goes on along the minus strand of VYZV01038456.1, from coordinate 48,520 downwards.
TGACCCCACAAAACTGGAACAGCTTTATCCATATCACCTATTAGGAATGGTCCATGGCCCATGCTGTTCCCCAAGCCACCTTTGGCCTTGCATGTGGAGCGCTTGTTGACCACTAAAACTATACCAGAGAACAAGCTAACAATTCAACAGGATTGGGATCTGCTTACCCACATCAAGCCCTTACTTAATGGACACCACGCCCTACCATGGACATAGCCAAATGGACCCAAGATCATGAAGTCCAGCTGCTGCCAGAATACAGCAATTGCATCTTACAGGGCTCTTATTAAACTCTTTGGTCTCCATTTTAAAACTAGTGTGGGCTTTTCTCCCTCTGATGCTGAAATGGCCAGAGACCTGGAGTAGAAAAAATGTCTTCTTCTCAAGGTGAGCATACCACAAAGCTTCCAAGCTCTACAATTTATGACCAGATAGCTCTTTAAGGTGGAAAATTCAAATCACCGAACTCTGAAAGCAAGTCGACAGCCAGCCCATGGGGGGAAGGCACGTCCTTCTTTCCAATCCTGTTTTCCCAGCCAGCAGTATTTTGTGGCTTCTGGGCTCCAACAAAACTCTGGCATCCAAATCTCTTTCTTCCGCCATCTGAGGCCTGTCTGTGAGTCTGTTCCTTGCAGAAAGCAGCCACTTGCTTCTCCCGTGGACTCTGTTCCTGTGCCGCAGGATCTCTGCCTGCTCTGCCTCCTCCTCCAGCCCCACCTGCCACATCTTGGCTCCAAAAGTTTCTCCTGACTGAGTCAGCCCAGCAGCGTTCAGAGTAGAGGGAACCTCCTCTTCTCTGCAACAGCTTTGCCAGCCAGCATGCGACAACTAAGCAGTCTTCCATTCTGCTGCCTAGCTATATGTTCTTTAAGAAAATACTTAAGTACTAACAGAGTAAACAATCATAGCCTCTGTGGCATACCCCCATGTCTCATCTGCAAAGCTGTTCCAGAACCTAACTGCTTTCCTAATTAATTGAGTTCTACTGATCAGCCTAAGGTTAATTCTTGGTCCATTCACATCCACTTGTTTTTGTGCCAATATTATGTACCAGATGGTGCATAAGGGCCAGACACTGGACAAAACTCATTTCCTGGAGTCTCACATTGCCATGAAAATCTCTGGATGCTGGGGAACAGTTGCAATAGTTCCTGGCCATTTTCCAACCAATCTCTCTGAACTGAAATGGATCTCATTTTTTGGTGAGGTCCTCTAAATCTCTCATTGCCAGAGCAACTTCAGGGCCCCTAAGAAGCAGTCAGGTGCTAGGTATCAGCCTACGAGCTATGGCAAAACCCACTGCAGAGGGGTACTTATGGAGGAAAGGCCAATAACCTGGTCTGGGAACTCCACAGTTTGGATGCACACTGATTTACCAGCTTGGATCTGGTTTTGCATAATTCAGTACCCAGTTAATGCAACCTTCCCTGGGCTATTAGACTGGGGAAGAAGTGGTGAACATGCCCTCTGCTTCCAGGGCGGAGCTATTTCCATACTGCACAGACCACTGACTCTGCTATGCCCTAGATGGCTGCAAGCAGTGGCAAGGACCACCTTGTCTCTTCTCTGAGACCAAGCAAGAACAGGTGACCACATCAAATAATTCATCCTTCCATCTCTTCAGATTAACTGGATAACTGACTCTTCACCAGCTAACGCAGTAAGTGTTGATGCTATTTAGCAAAGGTGGTGCAAGCTGGGCAGGGGGGGATGAATTTAAGTATTTCAGCATGAAATCGAAAAAGATCTGTCTATAATCGTCTGCTGGAAGAAGACACAGCATTGAAAACTCTTTCTCATGCCTCTGCATGCTGTCATAAACCAATGCACAATGAAAGGCATTCAGAGCTTTTAAATTATTTTAAGCTTTATTGCATATTGCCCTAAAGATACCTTAGTATGATACGGCATAAGTTTGTTGCCCTCACATTTATTTTAATTTCTACAACATGACAGCTTGCCATAGTGTCTGTAGTGTGATTCAAGAATGGAAAAAAGTGCAAACAAATGTTAATGTGCCATATGCAAACAACATTTAAATTTGCTGTTGGCAGCATAATTCAAAGCATTATTCAGGAAACTTCCAGCCATGACCTTGATATAAAATGTCAGTCCACAGTGAAGTACTTCCATGTATATGAAAAGAAATAAAACTGCAGGCTTTTTAAAATTAGCTTTGATTGGGATATGCTTAAACCTTTTTACTTATTGCTACCAACACCAGTATATACCTTCTAATCTTGACAAAACCTACCTTTACTAATAAAGTATTGAATGATATGCTTTATACTGTGAACAAGATGGATTTCATCCATTACAATACTTTAAGGACTAGAATGTCAATTTGGCTTTTAATTTCAGAATTTCACGTCAAAATTGAGAAAAGTTAGCTCAAAAAGAGGGAGACCTACAGTAAGTTTAGCCACAATCCATGTAATCACTTTGTGTTAAAAAGACTTTTTGTCCAGGAAATATCACATAAACCAACACACTGCTGTGAGATATCTGACTTCTGATGAAAGTCTATTCCAGGAAAAAATATGTTGCAACTGCAAAATATGTCTTGAAATAGAAGAAAGACCTGATATGTCAGTGTAGCCAGCAGAATATACACTCTTAAATGCTTTCTAATAAGACTGAAGCAATTCACTCTGATAACCTCAAATAACAACATAAATCAAGGTCCACAATGTTCAGTATACTAAATGGTAAACTAGTAAGGCAGGTTCCTGGGGAAATTGTCAGGGAGGATGATCCAGCAGTTGTAGCCGTCTTTTCACGTCAAGCAGCAATGGACAGGTCGCCAAAATGCTCAGCCCTGTCTCTCCTCTGGCAGCGAGGGTATCACCACACCCCTAATATGCATTCTGCTAACTGTAACTGTTGTAATACACTGCACTGGTTAGATACCTAGCTTCTGATGTCATCAAAACAAAAGATTTCAGTCTTGTCAAGATAGAAGGTAAATGTTAACTTTTTTCCCAATGGCTTTTGATGACACTAACTATAGTGTCAGCACTATATATATGTGTGTATGTGTCCTGTGAGCTTGTGTATATGTGTGTGTTTGGCCAGGAAACCTTTTCATCCAAGGTTTTTCAATTAGCAATAACAGGCCATATTATCTCTCTTTGGTCAGATTCTTCTAATATTGTTTTGTTCTACCTAAAAGCAAATGCAGCCAGCTCACTTAGTCCCATAAATATCTATCATAGGTGTCTGTATAATGTTTATTCCTAACTAGTTATGCTTATGTGTTTTGTATTCATCAATGTTGTGGCATTAGAAATTAGTCTTTAAAATCTGGCAAGTTTTGTATAGTTCATGTGAGTTTTGTTTGTACTATGATGGAACTCTAATTACATTTTAAGGTTTTTCACTATACTGGTTTCACTAATGTGATTTTTGGTTTAGGAAAAAGATGGTGAATCAGTATACAGTATTACCATTCCAGGCAAAACCACAGCATCGTAAGTAACATACAATCCTCAGTTTTTAAGTCTATGGCTGATGAACCCATTTGCATTAATCAAATCAGCAGAGCTGGACACGAGATGACCTGCATTCATTGATTAAGGAATCTCATGCAAGAGAGATCCTCATAGCTTGCTGAATTTGAGATTTTAAAGGTTACCACCAAGTAATCTTAACTTTGCTTTTCTGTTGCGCAGAGAGAGTGTGCAGATCTAAGTACTGTGGAGGAGCAGATGTGAGAACAGCAAGGTGGTTCAGAACTTCATTCCAACACTTGGTGGAAGGAGAAGCCGGGAAGCTGCACAGGCACCTGACACTGCCACCTTCCCACTGACAATGAGCCCAGGACAACTCCATCAGAATGGGAAAAGTCTCAAAAAAATAAACTCTCAGGTCATTGCAAGTGAAATTCTTCCAGTCCTTGGAGAAATAAAGTGGTGAAATTAAGATTGCCATATGACTTAAGGACTGATATTACTAGGAAAGTTTGGGGACATTCAGTCACTGAAAAGCATCAACAGAATACCACCTCTTTTCAGGAAAGCACTCTGAGAGGCAGGAAGTAGATAGCCTCTGGGCACTGAAGCTGGCATGAATGGAACAGATTTAAACTCAGGAATGAGGGAGAAAGTTGGCAGGTAGTGGTGCAATCACCATACTTGGTCCTAATATACAGCAAAGCAAAATTCAATTCAAATGATGGCAATAAAAGAGCATCAAATCTTAGAGGCTGTACATCCTGAAGAAAGAAACTGGTAGTAGTGGTTAGAAACATAGTCAAATGTGCAATCTTCTCAGACAGCTATACGTAAAATCTTCTACCTCATCCACACAGATGCTGGGGTAAAACCAGTAAGAAATACTCGATATGCGTGGCTGGTCTTTGCCTTACCCCTTTTCCTATTCACAGCAACATCACTTTATGCAACACACAGGGTTGCCTTGCTTGAAACACACAGTAACTCTGGGATTGTTGTGCCATTCTTTGTCAGGGTTTTCATTCTTAAATTTATGACATCACTGCACCCCCTCTTTGCTCATCTTAGTAAGCAGCTCCATTTGCTGTGCCTTTGGGGCCACCCATGCACACAGGCCCCCCCCATAGCTATCAGTGTGACTGTGCAGGCCTGCCTGATCCCTTCTGCAAACCGCTGCCCATTACTCGGCTTTCAGGCTACTGAGCAAGGGCTTGAACAAGCTTTAGATATAGTAGCCTTTGAAGCCTTATGCAGGAATTGGAGGGAGTATCAGCAAAAAGAAAGAAGTGTGACCTCCTTCAGTCTCTCTCACCCTGTGGGCATCAGGCCAGAACATGCATTAGCCTTACAATGTATTGAATTAATTTGTACAATTGTGGCTCATAATGATTGCATGGTGCTTTATGTACATTGTTCTTGAGATGCCCTAAAGCAACACACAAGTTCTAGCATAATCTGTACTTTTAAAGACAGTTTCAAGAGCGTGTGGTGTATCGGCTCTCTATCGTTCCAGTTAGACTGTTAGGAACAGATAGCTGAAGTTGCAGGAGTTCTCTATGGTCTTTCACCCAAGCAATGTACATCAGATCTCACCACTTATATTCTAGCAACAAACTGTCACAGGGCACAAATGCCTTTGATGCCTGTAACTCCCAAGTTTATTAAAATAGATGAGGAATAAAAAATGATTAGCGAAATCACAACTGAGATATCTGGCTGCAGTGACAGATCTCATATCTTATGATACATCATTTTTCTAAGTAGCATCCTTTCCATTCATCTCTCACGGAGCTCACCTTGAGACCTGTGGGAGCTGAAGGCATGGGAAGCCCCCCCCCCTCACTGCAGGTGGGTGAGCAGGTAAGTCCCTTCACCTCTTCAGATGTGGCCCACATGGACTGGAAGACAATTGACCTGGATCCCATCCTCGCTGGCCGTATTTGTCTTTTGTTCAGACCTTGTACTTCTGGCAAGTGCTGCTGTTTGTTTGGTTTTAACATAGCCCAGTGATTTGGGGGTGGGGAGGAGGTCCATTGAACTTCACTTTGAACCAACTATTTGTGCACACACTTTTATCTTTAGTTTCTTCCCACAGGATGTATGAACTGGTGGATTGATCAAGGATCAAAATGGCACTGATTTTTCTCATTGGGGTCAGAAGAAGACCTCTGACAGACTCACCTTTTCACCAGAAAAAAAGTAGGAGACAGCATTTTTGTTAATGAAGCTGGGGAAATAATTAATAGGATTGATGAAAGCAGTGGGAAAATATTTCCATGGACAGCTGTCTCTTTGCACCACTTCTCACAAAGCATTTCAATACACTTATTTTTGTGGCCATGAAGGAAAAGGTGGGTGTCCAAAGCTTTCTGCTCACATTAGAGGATTTGTTGTAAAAAGGAAAAAAATCTCTCTAATTCTCACTTGCTTATTTCAAGTCAACTGTTTTGAAAAGCCTATTTTTGGATTTCTGATTAAAGTCTCCCTAAAGTTCTTAATCAATCTGAATCTTTCTCTTTTCTTGAGTTTCAATTACTGTTCTCTTTATTTAAAAGAAATGTATTTAAAATTACTCCACCATTTCAGAAAAAAAGAATCTGAGGTTTTGGAGATCAAATACCTGAAGTGAAATCCTGTCTGTCTGCAAGTCGGTGGGAATTCTACTGAGGTACAAAAGTTATCATAAACAGGGGAATGAACAAGAGTTGTTTGAAACTCATCCCTCAAAGAGACCTGGAGGAGCCCTCTTCTGAGCCTGCTTTTCAGCCTTCAACTTCAGGAACAGAGGCTGACACCCTTCGACACAGAATATCTCAAGTCTCTTCAAGTGAACATGATGGGAAGAGAGATTACCTTCTGAATGCTGTGTCTGAACATACACAGATATTTGTTATTCCCATTCTAGGTAGTCTGGGATTACAGATTGCATGCTTTAGTCTTACTTGGTTCAATTTTTGTTACTTAAACCAAAGTTGTTGCCAAAATAACCTACCATAAAAATTCCTTCATCCTATTTCTGCGTCCCATTATTGCTCTTGTTTATCTCTCTGTTCCCTTCTGAGGAAGATGATGCATTTTATCTCCATTAAATCTGAACAATGACACAAAGCTAGAAAATTATTTCTGAACACCACCCTCAATAACATATGCAGTGGAGAGGTCTCTGGTAGCTGTAAGAAGACAAGACCACAGAGAAGCTGATTCACCTGGCAGTCAGAGGGCTCGGCTGCCACTGTTTCCAAACTGCTTCCTATTTAACTTCAAAATGCTTTCTAAACAAGAAATTATCCCAAAATTAGTTAATGCAAACTTTAACACATAGCTAAAAATGGCCTGCTTATGGCATTTTTTTCCATTTCCTTTCCAGCATGCCCTGGGGTTTTGGCCCTTGTTTTCATAATGTTGTCGGGCTGCATGCATTCATTTTCACTCTTCAAAGGAGAAAGTTTGTCATCAGTGTCAATCAAAAGGTAATTTTCCCTGTTGTGTTCTACCTCTTTAAAATATATCCCATTAAATATACACAATGCAGCACCATTTTTTCTTATCATTTCCCTGAATTTCCTCTACCACTCATGAACATTTTTAAACATCTCAAAATATCTTATATTTGGTAATGGCTATGAGCTTCCCTTTTTGGAGATACTCCAACAACAGGATCCTAAATCTAATTTGGGTTTCTTGCCTCATCCAAGAATATTGTAAATGATCAGTTTCTTCTCATGGGAAATCAGCTTAAAAGGAGCATCTGCAGAGAAGTTCCTTTTGGACGTGTAGGAAGGTGTTCTGCAGAAAGAAAACAGTAATCTCACTTTTCTCTTAGCTGGAAGGTAGTGGACTTTGCAATGCATGAATAAAGTGTTTGTGAAGGCTCAGCCAAGTGAACTTGTATTCTCTCCCTCACAGTTATGGATGTGTCTGAGGGAAAACAGGTCAGTTCCCTCAGTTCCTCTGGCAGGTGAACAACTTGTTCCATCTTTCTTCCGTTGTTTGTTTGGAAATCAAAAGGAACAATTTTCAGACAGGAAGCCGGTCATCTATGCATTAATCATAGCCGTTTATGGGGGAATCGCCGCTGAGGCCATACAAGGAAAGGAAAAGCAAGCACCTGCTTCAGGAAGCAAGCCCTTAGGGAGATACTGCAAAGACAAGTCAAGGCAAGCAGTTGCCTTGCTGGTGAGTGTAGGCTGAGGAAGACCTTGCTCTAATGCACACCAGCAGTAGGATGTGGAGGAAGCTATATAGGGCAAGACTTTTCAGAGTATTTCAGCACATAAAGATGTAATCATGGACCACTGGGATTTTCCAAAGCATTGGAGCAACTCAGGTGCTTTACATCCAGTTACTGGAAATTCCTATCTGGTTCTTCTGGTGCTTCGGAGCTTGCAAATCTGGCTGATCATCTGAGCATTACGTACTCACAAATGCCCAGAGCTAAGTGGCCCTAGAAACCTTCCTTAGATGTAGAGCCAAGTTAACAGGCCAAACTGCAGCACCAAAAAGACAGCTGTCTTGGCCAGGTGCCTCCTCTGAGCCCATTGCCACAAGTTTTGTATGTTGTTGCAGGTGCAAGGACAGGTTGAGAGGATCTGAAGAAGTACCTTCAGTCCCTGCAGGGAGTGAAGGGAAGGCACAGCACCAGAAGAAATTTAGGTCTTGAGTAGGTATCAGCAGCTTACAAGTTAAAAATTGAAGCTAAATTAAAACGGAAAGCTTAGTATACCTCTCTAGGCTCAAGAGGTCTGGGCATCCTACTCTTTCACACGTCACAAGCAAGCGTAGTTACATACCTTCTAACATTAAACAGATTGTACCTAAGTGGTGACAGCCTCATTTTTTATCATCTGCACATAGTTTTTCCATTCACTCTTCCGTATTTCTATTATGTCACTCTTGCTCACCTTTGGTTTACCCTTTGGCTTCCAACCATATTTTTTTGCCAGTACCATAAAACAGCCAGAAGACCCTAAGCTTAGAATAATGTAGTGAATAGTATTAACTTTAGGGGCTGGTAAAATGATGATTCAAAAGAAGTTCTCCAGGGGCAAGAAGAGGTGTATTATCTGCCATCATCATAATTGACAACGGGCTTCACCTCAAAACTCCTGACTACTGAGAGGGTTCCCACCACATTATCCCCTGTGGAGTTCCCTTCCTGCCATTCTGCACCAACCACAATGGAGTATCTTGCAGCACTGCAGGGAAACCACAAAGATCCAGTTTTCACTTGGACTTCAAAATACCTTAATACCTTTAAACCATCACAGCTGCAGCCTGGAACTCAGAGCAAGTCAGGAAATGTCCCAGGCATTCTCATTTTTAAGAGAATTTCATTTTGTTCTTTTTCTTTTTTTCTTAAGAAATGTGTTTGAAGGTGTCCTTGTAATTGTGCATGGACACATATAAACATAGTTTCAAGATTGCTGTGGTTTCATATTACCATTAATCAATGCAACACATATTAACTAAGTACTTTGTTCTGCTCTTCCATGATTTATTAGGTCTTCCTTCAACAATGTGTTTGATCAGAAAACTAATTAAACAATGAACTGTGGCAGCAACACATACTTTGCATCGATTATTAAAAGCAGATTTCTTGGAATAAAAATGTGGTAATGAATACTTGAGTTACCGTGGGTTACACTTTATTTCAAATTACCTGAACTGTTATTAGCACTAATCCTTGCCTTTCCCATTTATGAGCAAACTGGATAGAATCATAGAATAGAATCATAGAATCATTTACGTTGGAAAAGACCTTTAAGATCATCGAGTCCAACCATCAACCATGCCCACCAAACCATGTCATGAAGAGCCTTGTCTACGTGCTTTTTGAATACCTCCAGCGATGGTGACTCAACCACTTCCCTAGGCAGCCTGTTCCAATGCGTAACAACCCTTCCAGTAAAGAAAT
>VYZV01038456.1:0-38025 GCA_013401275.1 Pandion haliaetus | reverse complement strand
TCCGCCAGCTCCCTCAGTACTCTTGGATGGATCCCATCTGGTCCCATAGACTTGTGAGTGTCCAGATGGCATAGCAGGTCACTATTTCCTCCTGGATTATGGGGGGTATATTCTGCTCTCCATCCTTGTCTTCCAGTCCAGGGGGCAGAAAGATATGACAGTGTTAAAGACAAGCATACTAAGCTTGTTTTGAACATTGATACTTAAAATATTGGCAAATAAGGAGTGAGATCGTAGACTTGAATTACTATACAGGTATGTTCTATATATAAACATCTTCTTGTTTGAAACAATGTAAGGCCTCATTGGTCATCTTCATTACCAGTCACTGAGTACACTCATACCGTATCTGGAATTTGCTATGTTGAACACCGACGATATTAGTAATGTCTCCATGAATAAAGCAAGATTTACCTCCCCTACATAGAATTCTAACCTAACAAATTTCAAAGCTATTTGCTTACTTGCTCTTCAAAATGCATTCTTCCTGCACCATTGTTATTTATTTTCCCATGGTTTATTCAGCCTGGTTTATGCCAGTCAGATTACCCATGCTGTTAGTTACTCAGATCTTACAGACAGCAGAATTGCTTACCTGCCTGAGACTCATGCCACTCACATTCCACCTTCATATACTGAGAATTACGCTCATGGGGCATGGACAGTATTTGTTTCCCTCACAGTTATTTCTGAGGAGAGTCTCTCATATGTTTGTGTAGCGGAAGAATAAAAAAATGAGTAATCATCCCATACCCCTAAAGGGGGCAGCACTTAGTACTGCTTTTCATTAAATGCCATACTGCTGTTTAAAGCTCCCCCTCCCTATCATAATTAGGGATTGAGACAATAATCCAGCAACCACTTTATTTCATAAGTTTGATGGATTCCTCAAACCTGGGACCCAGATTGTTTTGAGAAATATTGCATCCCTAGAACGATGCATTCATACTGGCCTTATTAAAATGTACAATTTCGAGAAGAAGTTTCCCCTTTTTTCCCTGTTCATCACACTCTAGCTTCAGCCTTCAGCCTTCTGCACCATCATAAAATACTTGTAGTGAATTTCCTCAGTGACAGTTTCAGATATTGCTCAGATCATCTCCCAGATGTGGCCAGCCTTGAGCTGATTAGCTTCTCGACCAGCAGGACATTTGGAGGAATACATTTCTGTAATGGGTTTTAGCTTGTGCCAGGGGAAGTGAATATTTCCATGAGTGGGAGTTTACCGCCTTTCCTGACATCAGCTTGCAGCATACTTGCCATCTGACTTACAAAAGGCACGCTCGCTTCCATCTGGATGGGTTGGTAAATTATCTGCCGGCACCTATCCTTCACTTCTAGGTGACAACCACACATTATGCAAATCCCTGCGCTCTGATGGAGAACAAAGATGAGCAATAAGAAATCAGAGGTTTTCATGATCAGTGTACTTTTAAGAAAAGTTCTGTGTTCCTGAACAGATCTCCACCTTTCCTCACTGCTCAGCAATAAACCTCCTCTAAATAACTACTTACTGTCTTACCAGCTCCTACTTTCCTTTCTTAAATTGGTGTCTTGCTAACAGAAAGGTGTATTTGTCTTCTTTCTGCCTTATGCAGAAGCCAGAGCACACATACCCCACACATGCAAGAAGTATACAAAAGCCCATACCTGCTTCTATATGTGCTAAAAAGAAATGGGCTGTCATTTTGAATAAGGGAAGGATTTTGACTTGAAATTGTTTTGAAATTCACTAATTCATTTTGGTGCTACTCCCATAATTGTTAAGCTTTTTTCCATTATGAATTTACAAATATGTATATTCTACACATTTTCAGTACCACATGAAAATTTTCACAGGGTGCAATCAATAACACAGCTCAGCCCAATTTTCATTACACTAGAAACAGGCTTTTATGCATGATTGTCTAAGAGATTTCACTACATTAGACTACAGAGTGCAAGTACCAGGATGTTTTGGAGCATTCTAATGTTGTACTATAACATGCTTAACATTTATGTTATACGCTGCCAGATAAAAACACTGTTTCAGATAGATTCACTTTAATCAACCTAACTCAGAGAATCCTCAACCTGCAGTATGGCAAATGTATTATACAAGATTTGCAGGTTGACCAGAGCTTGATACAGCTTCACAGCTACCTGATTTTGCATATTCTAGGAGTTGTCACTAACTGTGATATAGATAAAAGGATACTATTATTTATCTGTAGGGGAAAAAACAAAACAACCAAAAAAAGCCCTAACCTTCCTGCATGCAAAACACACACTGCTTTTACTCAAGCAAAGATAATTTAAGGACAGTGTTAGCCTTTATCTGAGATAAAGACTTAAACGGCAAGCTGCTATGAAAAATTAACTCTGATAAGTAGGCAGACATGACCCACAGCACTCTCACTTGTTTCACCTTCCCCACGATTTGCTGTGACGCTAACTAACCCTCTTGTTCCACGTTATCAGCTCCCAACCTTGGGCTGAGCTTTCAGGCTCTCATGCTGTTTGAACACTGTTGGCGTCATACTTCAAAAAGTTGCCTTCTGTTATCTGGGGCATTTTGTGAAAGTCTGATTGTGGATGTTTTTCCCAAGCGGGTGTTGGAAACTGAATGCTTTGTTTTATCATGTGCCAGCTTACCTACAGCACACACTCTCTGTGGGGCTCTCAGAAAGGGATTTTAGCTTGTTAGGCACTTTAGAGCTCATTCAGAGCTCAGAGGCCATAGTCTGCTCACTGTCCTACAGCAAGTGTTTCTGTTAGGGGCAATGCTGGAGTCCCCTTTAGGTGACATTTATGTATTTATGCCTTTACTGCTATGCCCATGTTGCCTTTACTGCAATTCCAGGCATGGACCTTCAGAGTCAAAGCAATTTCACATTGTCCTCATATTGTCCAACATTACTGAACTGTTAAAGCTTACAAAGTGCTTCTAGCTGCCTTGGGATATGGCAGAATGAAGTGAACAGTGTTTCAAGGGAAAATTTAATGCTGAATATTTAGTGCCCTTTTTAGGATTTGGCAACAAATTCCCAAGCTACAGATGGGATGATGAATGACATTATATGGAAAAAAACAGTCATGTCAGAGAAGACCACTTGTAGAGGTCAGGTTGTGGTAGAATGCTTCTGCCATGCCAGTTGCCCCAGAAGAATATCTGCTCCAGAAGCTTATCTCCATGGGAGCATTTTCTTTTTCAAGCTGTTTTAACCCAGTAGGTTTTTGTCCTAGTTTTTGTACCTCTGCCTGTACGCAAGCTGACCATGCAAGAGCTGAGCACCCAAAGCCACTAGAACAGGTGATTTATTCTTCTGTTGTCCCAAAGAAAATTCTCCAACTTGCTGATAGAAAACCACAAATGGAATGTGGTTTACATTTCTAATTGCATTTTGCTAATTACTGCAGCAAATTGAAGGTGTATGGCTGGTGAAACAGAGGAAAGAGGAGTTTTAATACCCATTCACTATGAAGAGTGGTTGAAGAGAGACCTCTTAAAATGAAAGAGCAGAAGCTGCTAGTTTGCAAGGCATTGCTTCAGACAACTGTTTGATAAGGTCTTTTTTTTCCCCTTAGTGTTTGCTGAGGAGGTTTTAAATTATGGTGCTTCTGCCAGTGATAACTCATCTCCTCACCCATGGGGGAGGCTATTTGGTTTCTCTCTAGGTATGTGATATCCCTCCAGGGTACCAAATTATCTGTGCAGCTGAAGATCCGTGGATCTCAGAGACCTCCCATATCCTTCTTCCATTATATGTAGCAGGAAGGGAAGTGTCTACACACTGTTTACTGCTTACCTGTCAGGCTAATTCCTTGTTGCTGAAAACAGGTGGCTCAAAACTACAGTAGATTTGCTGCTTCTCAGAGTTACTCATGTAGCAGTCTGGCCCTCAGTTTCCATCAGGGTGTCAGAGCAAGTGTCTGTACTTTTTTTTCCCTCTGGTACAAAGTACTGCTTCTGCACAGCCACCCAGCCTTCTGTCACTACACAGAAGATATCCAGGCTCACTTAAAAACAACAACAAAAAGCGCCCAGTTTTACATGGCACAGACTTATTTGCAGGAACATGAAGATCGCATAGATATAACCCAGCTGCTGTATGTTGATATTTCAGTCTTCAAGGAGCTCTTCTTCCTTCTATATTGAGCCACTGTTATTCTGAAATCTCATGCTGGGAAGCTTTAGATGGATTACTTATGCCTTTCCAATGTCCCTTTAGTTCCCACTGCCTCATGTACTACAGGGGGGGAAAATTGTGCCAGTTTGGGGGGTTGATTAGGTTTTTTCTAAAGGACTGAAAAAATAATGTTCTCCAAGACCATTTTCTCACACACTAAATTATCCTGAAGCATTTGTATTGCAAACATGACTCTAATTAGACTTCACACTTTTCAAGCCATTACCTCTCCATCGGCTAGTCAAGCATCATTGAAGGCAAAAGGCAGATGTTGCTGGATAGCGCCTGCATTCTTGAACCCAGACTTGATCCCATCCTTCTTACCATGGTGCAATCAAGAGTAATGTATGCTTTTGTCTCTCAAGTAAAAGTGCCAACTTTCATCCTAATGAACAGTGTCAACACTCAAGCAAGTTTTATTTTCACGCAGACCATTTTATCAGCCATTTTACAAAATGGAAAACAAAGCCTAGCACACAAAAGTGAGTGTTATAGAAGGACCTATTAGACTAGAAGTAAACTCAGAAACCCAGAACAGTTTCTAAAGCCAAACATACTTTACTTGACCCAAACCAATCAACCCCCTTTCCCTGTCATTTCTGTGCACTTCTGTAACATACGCAGAGGGTTGTGCATCCTAAAACACATAAAAGTAAAATATGTATAATGTCATCACACAGTTGGAATTATTTTGAGAACGGATACTGAAAGGCCAAATGAAAGAGGAAATGTTCTAGGCTGTGGAAACTGAAGCCTGAAGAGTTTTAGGTAGATATTCACTGCAGGAAGAAACCTGCCCCCTGAGAACTGGTCTTTCACCCTGCTGTTAATTTCTGAGGCTGACAACACAAAAAAAATACGTATTTTCTGGACCCGGTAGGTCTGACTGGAGTACTATCCCTTCTGTCTGGTCCTAGGCAGGGTGATCACTTTTCTATCCTGATTTACTGGTTACATATTAAACAACAGAGAGAATCAATGAACTGCACTTACTACCAGCAGCAGCTGAGAAGAAGAGGGCCATAGGGAAGACAGAGATATTTTGCCAAGAGGCGTTTTAGGTCTGGGTAAGATAAACACGTGAACGCAGAGTGCCTGTGCCTGAAAGCGATGCAGCAGCCTGCCAGCCACCTGGCACAGCGTGTGAAGGCAGGTCCAGCACTCCTCATCATCATCAGCTCGCCGTACGCTTCTGCAGCCCTACATGCGCCTGTGGAATGCCAGATGCGCACAGGCTGCTCACCCAGAAGACTGTGAAACAAAACTCAAAAATGAACCTGCAAATAGGACACAGCAAAAATATTTCTTTCATGTTACCATCAAATGGGCTCTGCTGCATAATAGTTGGAAGGACAAGCCTGCCGAAATAGGCAATTGATCCAAAGCTTGCTGCTCAAAATATTTTAATGTGTGCCTCTTTTTAGATTCTTTCCCCTCATTTTGGAAGAATTTGCATCACACAAACCCCCTGTATTTTCTTTGTCACTTTAGTGTAATTTTGCTTGGGTGTATGGGAGGGTGTAGCTTTGTGTCTGCTACTGTATTTCATTGAGTTTGAATTAGTAAAAAAAATTAAAAGTAAATATAAAGTGTCTGAAAACATTTGGCCAAATTATAGGTTTTTTCTGTACATTTTTCTCATACTTTAAGGAAAAATATTGTTTATCTAAAATTTGCTTAGAAAATTAACTTCCGTTATCCTCACCAGGTACTTCTAGTAGTTCACTAGGTTCTTCTAATATGTAGTTCAAATTTTGTTTAAAATCTCAAACTCAGCGAACTAATTGCAAACATTCCAGGCATCTCTTCACGTTCAATGTTCAAGAAATCTCTGCTTCCTCTGAGTGTTGTACTGCAGATATACCCCTCAAAGAAAGAAAGGAGTCCTTACAGGTCAGCAGGTGCTTATGGTATTGTCAGTTCTACAAGGTTAAGTGCTGAAGTCTGAACATAAGCAGTAGCAGGAAAAAAAGAAAAAAAATGGAATATTTTCCTCACTACTTTCTCTGTTTGTAACTCTACAATTTTCACAGCCCCTCATACATTATTCTTTTTGGCTCTGTCCATTCCTTTGGTAACTATACTACAGTCACTATAACTATAACTAATTTTATAACTCACCAAAAAGCGATGCAAACACAAATTAAGAATAAAAGTTTGCAGTGAAATGCAGAATCAAGAATTTCTCATGCAGGCTACTGCCAAAGGTAATTCTGAAGGCTCTTTTGTCAGTAAATGCTTCACAGCATAATAAAATGAGATTGTTTAAGGCAGGCAGTCACAGGCTGTAAAGGCTATCACTTATAACACAGTGACATTTAAAGAGGCTTCAGAAGTTCTGTAAGTGCAACCTGTATCTAAGTCAAGGCATTGTGTCTTAAACTTGCAACTGTATTTTTTAATATTTTGCTTCAATGTGACATTAACTCCCTTTGGCATCTTTCAAAATCATAAATCCATACAAATCAAAAGTTTAAATATTGTCAAGATAAATGAAAGTGTAGTGATGTGCCTGGAGGGACTCTTAAGGTCTTTGATTCCTTTCAGAAACTCTGTCACCAAGTTGAGGAGAGGTTGGCATGATTTTCTTGCTTCTGATGGAGATAGGTCAGTGCTGAATACTGCCAGAACTGAAGCTGCCAGAATGGGAAATGCACTGCTGAGTTTACTGCCCTGGTTAGCTCAGTGTATATCGTTCTTCCACCCCACTCATCTCAGATGCTTTGTGTTATTTGAATATGAGCAGTTCTGCACAAGACAAGAGGAAAACAAATGAAAAACCTAAGGAGGATATCTTCATATTGTCCCCACAGTCTTGATTTCCCCTGTGCCAAGTGACTACCTTGCAACACTCAACAGGCTCAGACTTTCCTACCTTGTTACTGTTCAGTGATGAGGTAGAGGAGCTTGCTGCAGAACTGGAAACACTGCCTGCTATTCAGCCTGCAAGGTTTCCCCTGTCAACAGATCACAAACCTAGATTCAGAACTGCAACTGTTACTTCACTGAAATGCAAAGTTTTTTGTTTCAATTTATTTCTATGAAAAGGTGGGACATCTAAGGAAACATCTTCATAAAGAGGAAAAAAAAAACAGAGGGGGGGAGGGATTACTAATCGGCTCCAAAGTCAGACTGTTGTTCTAAGTGTGAATGCTGGGGGAAAAAAGCTGTCTTCTTACTTATATGTAAAATACTTCATAAACTTTTCATGCTATATTGACAATTAATTAATACAATTAATAATGACACACTGACAAGACTATGGCTTTTAATGTCTTAAAGAGTTTGCAGCTTCATTTATGTGCCACTGTACTCAAGGGACACCAAACAGATTTGTATCAGGCCATTAAATATTGTTGATTTTAAATGTAGATCAAATAGAACTAAGTCCTGCTCTAAGAAGTTCTAGGGTCTTGAAGGAGATACAGAGTTTTCTTTCTTGTATGGAACCCCTCACAGTATTAAAAAGGATGGGGAAGCAAGCAGGAGTGCACGCATGCACATACATCCATATACAAATGCATACATATTTTCTTCAGTGAGAACTGAATTAAAAGAGAGGGAACTGAGACTGAGAGTGAGAGTGTCCATCCTTGGAGATATTCAAAAGTCATCTGGACGTGGTCTTGGACAATAGGCTGTAGGTGGCCCTGCTTGAACAGGGGGGTTGGACCAGATGACCTCCAGAGGTCCCTTCCTACCTCAGCCATCCTGTGACTCTGTGATTGTGTGAATTCTACAACTAGGAATAATAACAGTAAAAAAAACCCACTAAACCCTACTCTGCTGAAATATGAGGCAAAAATCAAATTCTGTTTCCTCCTGAGCAGTATTGTTAGTTCAGGATCATTAAAAAGAATAAATGTGGCACAAAGAAAAAGTCCATCTCTCCATCCATCCACCTGGAAAGTGCTCTGACAGCACTTGTCTCGGAACATGAGGGAAGATGTAGGGATGTCAAGATGACTTTTTTGTATTATCTTTCCTGCCTGTGCCCCCAAGTTAGGATCTATCCCCCACCACAATTTAATGCCTTTGTTTTCTTTCTGCTCTGCTTTTGTGCAAGTGGGAATTGAGTCCTTTGCCCAAGCCGAAATGTCAGCCTTTCCATAGCTGCTGTGCACATCAGAGGAGTCTGCTGACTGCCAGTCATTGCCTTCAGTTATGCCTTATTTTGATGCCATGATTGTCTCAAGAAATACTAAGGTCTACAGTGCAGAAGTAAAACTATTATTTTTCGAGAGCATTTACATTTCTTCAAGTGAGTTTAAAATGTACTCAGGATCTGTCCACACCTTCAATAACCAAAAGTTCAACTGGCAACTTAGTAACTCTAAGAAGAAAAGAATCTTAAACTGAAACAAGAAGATCCTCTGAGGGTGTCCTTGCAAATATCATGAAGTTTGTGGCACACAGCCATTACAGCTGAAGGCTATGTAAACTTTAAGTGAACTCACCTGTAAACTGGGACTTTGTTAGCATGTCTCTTGGGCATGAGTACTAAATATTCATGCTTTACTGCCCCACAAAAGAAAGCCAAAAAAGCATCTGCAGGAAAAGCAGGTGAGCAAAAATAAGCAGAGGGCAGAATGGTGCACCAGTGATGCAGACAGCTGCTTGTGTTAAAGCATCACAGAGAAAAAGGTCATGAGTGAGAACAAGGTCCCTCGGCCCCATGACCAAATTCAGCCTTATGCATCAGCATGTCAGAAATAAGATGTTTGCTTTATCTTGCTTACGGTACCTAAATGTTAGAGGCTAATCAAAACTGTGTTACAGAAGTGGCTGGTTGAATACAGTGTGTAGGTATGACCAAGCCTACCAGAGCTGTGATTCATCAAATTCAATACCCTATTTCCAAGAGTGATGAGTGCCACATGTTTCAGAGAACACTACAAAAACAGTCTGTCATGGACAATTAAGGAAATTCTTCATGGAGGGAATCACCGTTAAGGCCCTGGGTCTTAATCAACAGAACCAAGGATTGATCAGTGAATCTAGTCCCTTGCTATTTTAAGCAACCACATCTGGTAATGCCCTTTAGGAAGTGATCAAAAAGAATTGGTTAAGCCCTGAAGTGTGAAAGTTTATCTCTTTACTCTAAGTGGGTCTGTCTCCACTGTAACTATGATACACCTACACATCTCTGTTTCAGCCTTAAATTCCTCACATCGCTAATGTTTTATGAGAAAATGCAGCACAGGCTAATATCTTGTATTTATTGGCAGGGTTTAATTTTAGAGCCTTTCAAAGCAGCAGTAGTGGAGTTCAGCTTAGGTTCAGACACCAAAGGTAGGTGCTGTAGATGCCTTAAATTTGAGGGCTGAGCTCCTGCTGACCCCAATAGTGAAGTTAAACATGAGCAAAATACAATGTAATGTAATGGGAAGGACAGAAACTCTATTTCAAGGACCCATTTTGAACCTAGTCTAAGACAAGACATTTGACTTCAGAACTCAGAAAGGCCAAATCAACCCACAGAGTTAAGATACCTCAGTCAGGCTGAGAGGGGTAACTCGTAAGCCAGTGCAATAGTTTACTTCTGATTTTTCTCAAACGCTAACCAGTTGCCTCAACCACCTCTCGGTGTGCCTTTCTCAAATTGACATTTTGGAACAGAGTAAAGTTTTTGAATAGAGTTTATCATATGCCACATTTTCCATTCATTACCTACAGATGCAAATATGCTGTTGGTGTGCCTGAGCCCAACACTTGGAGGACCTGGGTGATATTTAAGCTGTGGGTGATTCCTTACTGAGTGGCTGCCATTCATGCAAAATTCAGCAATGTTTCTGTTAGCAACTCAGATGACCAAAGAAGAGAGATTTAGCTTCTATTGCAAGCTTTGCTTATTGGAAACACTTAGAAGTTTAAAATTGGGAAATTATAGCTAATTTCTAATGCATGTACTTGATGTGGGTTATTTTATATTAAATGTTTGACACATTTAAGGCTGAAAAATATGTTGGCTGAACTTTTCTTGATTTATAAGTCTCAGAGTTATAAAAATAATGATTACTGGGCCTGAAGTGCTTATTTTTAAGTTTTTCTATTATAAACACTCAGAGAACTCATTTGATTACACTCAGTTTATTTTGGAAATCTTTGCACTGAGCAGTCTGAAAGTAATAAATCATAAAAAAAAAAGAAAGTTTGGAGAAGCTAGAATCTATAATTAAATCTCTGAGTGTAAATTCCTATCTTCCATCATGTGTATGTATGCCCTATACAACCCCATATTTTTCCTGAGAAGGGAATCCATTGAATAGTACATTATAATGATGAGAGAATTTTTAAAAGGTGAGTGAATGAAGGGACTGGTGAGAAGAAGAGAGTAACAAGCTGTATTGCAGGTCTGGAGTTTAAAAAGGTGATGAATGCATCAATCTGCACAGTTGTGTGGGTTGAAAATTTCTGATTAATCTTTTTTCATACCCAATAGGGTTTTGAAGTATGCATGTTTTCCACTTCATTGAGAAATAATAGCAATACTGAATTGACTTGGAAATACCATTCTTCTAGTTCACAGAGGTTGTACGTCAGTCATCTCATGTCCTAGTTCTCCCCTGATGGCTACCTTCACTGGCTCAACTTCATCTTCAGGCCATCAACATCCGTGATGAAAAAGGCCTTTTTCTCCCCATAAAAGTGACTTTTGCTTCTGGTTATATGTAGTGTAACCAGAAGAGTCATCTACAGAGGAATGGAAATTTAAGGTAGCCAAACTACAGCCTCCATGAGATATCATGGTATTACATTCAATTTGAGGAGCTAGAAGCTCTTAGCATGGGTTGGGTTTCCCCCCCCCACCCCCACAGATATTTAAATTTCTGCTTGAAAAAACATCAGCACTTTTAAATCCATTTTATTTTGGCAACAGCTTGAAATTTATATCAACGCTAATAGAAGCAATATGTGTAGCCCAACATCAGACAAGTGCAGTAGTCACTCAGCTTTCTAAGTGTACCTTTTCTACACAAGGAGCAGAACAAGGTGTGGCTCTAAATATCTAAAAGCAGCAATCAATGAACACTCATCCAAAGAACAGAGCTATAGATATTGCAGCTATATGCTATGCTGTAGCTATGTGTTGTAATAACACATAGCTCTAATAGCCCTGCCTCTAAGTAGCATCAAACCAACCAAGAAGAAACAAATTTTTCTGGCATTTGCAGTCAGCCACCACGAGCACATGTACATCCTGGGACCTAGACAGATTTAGTCAAAGGGCTGAAGAGAGCATCCTCACAACCAGCAGATAGGCATTACACAACTACGAGTGGAACTGGGCTATCAGCTTGCACTTCTTTCATGGCGACAATGTGCTACGATCACTAGCAAGCTCTGCTGGGCTTACATTCCTCCAGAAGCACAAAGCAGCCGTCAGCCATGCTTAACTAGACAGGCTTGCAATTGTTTGGCATCACCAGAATGATGTGAAGACACAGACTGAACATGGGAATCAGCCCCAACAAGTTACCGTTCTCACATTGTAGCAGAGTACAATCACTTTATTTGTGTTTGCTTACAAAGGTTACATTTCTTTCCCTTTGTTGAAGAAAAGCATCCTGAAGAAAACACACAGGCCCAGCTGGGAGCACCACTTAGTTATTATGCAAAATCCATGAGATGCACCTGATTGCTCTAGCAAGTTTTTGATGGCTTCTTAAACACAGAGCAAAGCAAGAACCAATAGAAGGACTGAACCTTCTAAAGGAAGGCTCTTAAATTCCTATGCATTACATAAAAAATTGAGGAGAAGGAGTGGTACTAGATTTTTCTCCCTCTCAGTCATGATCCAGTCCCAAATGGACACAGCAGAGTTCTAAAGCCACTTCTGTTTACAAGTTCTGAAGACTTGGGGCCTACAGCAATCAAAAGGACATACATAACAAAGGTAACGAGGGTGTCGCAGCTATAAGATCTATCTGTTCCTCTGAAGCTGGACAATTTTCTCAGCACAGAAACACCAGACTTGCAACTTCGGTTCACTGCAACCTTATGATCTCTTGGTTCATAAACTGCCACTATGGCTTACTTCCATAAACTCAGATTGAAATTGCTTTAGTGCAATCATGTCTGGTCTATTAAGTCACAAATTGTCTTGATCCTTTGAAGATGGCAGCAGCTGCATGTCCCCAACATAGAACAATAAAATGAAAAAAAATCCTCTCTCTTCTTGCACACTAAATATGTTAACATACTGCACAGTATCTGTATGTTAACATACTGCACAGTTTCTGATCTGAACTCTGCAGCAGAGAGAAGGAAAACTATGTTTGGTCTGTTTGGTAAATAAACTCAGAGCATGGCTGAAGCACAGAGACAGGTTTATAAGTCAACAGACCATAAGGGTTCAGGGAACAGAGGTGCCAAGTCTGATGATTATCTGATGAGAAAATTGCTATGGGTAAAGAATTTAAATTTGCTTTAAATGAATGTTTGAGCAAGTAAGTTTCATTTTCCATAAATGCTAATGACAGAAAAAAATTAATCACATATATCTACAGAAAGGGAAAACAAAAAAGATTATGAGAGGTTTTCTTTGAAATTACAAGTTAAGAACCAAAAGCCCTCTCAGTAAATACTGTTGTAAGTTTATTTTCTTCAGTAGTTACCCAAGACCTTCTTGAAGGTACACAGTAGGCAAACAGGACAAATAAAGGAGTTTACATACACCTACACAGACCATTCAGCCACTGTAACACAGAAGAAATCAAGATGTTATGCTCTTTCTGTATTTTTAAATGCAAGTGTAATATTCACAATAGCAAACAAAGAGTGAGAGAGAACAATGACAAGTACAACATGGAAAATGAGATTAAAAGATTCACAGCAAGTAATACAAGAATACCAGGAAATTTTTAAAAAGGTTTTCCTCATAGCAATTTGTAGAAGAGAAACGAAACTGGCTTACGCTCTCTCCTCCAGACTGATGCCTGTTGCTTGCTCCTGATATAACTTCTTTCCCGTGTATACCATGTGTAAAGAGAAATAAATCCTCCTTCTTGCTCCACAGGCCTGCAGACATTTTTACAGTCGGTTCAACACAGAGGAGAAACAGGAGGTTTTCTCCTGTGACCATGCTAGCTTGCTTTCCTGCCCTCTTCCCTCGTGGCAGGCAACTGAATCCAGGCTGCTCTTCTCTCGCACAAGACAGTGCACAAACACCAGCACACAAAAAAACTGCTCTTCACCCTCACACAAAACCCTCTCGCACCCACTCCTTAAGAGCAATCACTGGGGTGGCTCAGGGCTTGCAAGGCTGCCTGCCAGCAGACCGGCAGAGAGCTCTACTGGGGTCTTTGGACATACAAGCAGAAAGACAAAGCTCAAAGCACCAACATGGAATAAACCTTCCCGGAGCAGCTCGTCCAGCAAGCAGGCTAGGTGTTTCAAAGTGTAAGAAATTACAAAGCTGTTCGCTGCAAAATAAACATTAAAAAGCTACAGACAGACATTAAAAGGTTAGATGCATCTGTCTGTGGACCATTCTGTATGACTTTTAAGAATAATACCATGTGCTCATGGCTTTTGAAAAATAAGAAATATGACTAGTCAGACATTCACTCATTCATTTTTCCATGGTCACTGTTTGTTTTCTTGACTGAGAATCTGACAATGGCATCTGACATATAATGTCCTTCCTTATATGTCTTGGAGACTAAATCTTTTTTTAAAAAAATTTAAAACAACTTTTAAAAAAAATTAAAACCATTTTTTTGTTTGTTTCTCCAGTTGAAAGTCCTCCATAATACTGGGCTTGAAGTTCCACTGAATCAAACTCAAAAAAGACATCATGGATAACATCACTACACCTTTAGGGATATCTATTGGCATAGCAATCACTTAACTTACATCAGCTGAAGACAGAAGTGATAAACTTTGTAGTGGCTAACTTAAACTGAAACAATCTTTGTCATCATATAGAATATGAAATAACTTTCTTATTTTTTTGAGTTCTCTTCTTTAGTTGTATTTTCTTCTCTCCCAAAGCTTTATATCAAAACACATATCAAAGACAGAGCCTGTGATAATGGATTTAGGGTGTGATTCCTCTCAGAACTTGCTAGGGTTTTCCTAGCATCTCCTAGTTGCTTCTTCCTGACTGTATTCATTAGCTGCCTTAAAAGCATTTCCACAGACCTCCCTTCTCAGCAGGATCTAAGAGTTCTTACACAGCCTCCACTGTGTACTGGCAAAATCTGCTCAGGACTGTCATCACCAATTTGTGTGAGCAGCTTTGCTTCATATATTTCTTCGACAGTTTTGAAACTTAAACAGTAACTTTGGTTTATTCAGCATACACTCATGATTAGTTCCTGCCTGGTTCTCTTTTGCCTCTCATTTCCAAGTGGAAAATAGTCACTCAGAGACACTCTTTGGTCTAATTTAAGAGTTAGGCTCTTCCAAATCGTCTAGACAAGTTGCACTGAGTCCAGATGAGACTGACTTGAAGGAGAAGACCTTCCAATTTTCTTCCAACTCCTTCCCAAATTTATTCTGCATTCTTGATCATTTAAATCTGAATATTGACTGATTAACAGCCCCTCACCAGGGCTGAGTCCCCAGTTCATCGGCGAGATGCTCAACCTCCACGTGACACCCTAAACTTTCCCAGCCAGTCAGCCTTCCAGCATATGGTCAGACCAGCCATCCCCACAAAGGAAAAGGCTCATGCAACTGCACTGCTGTTCACGTCATTTTGTACCTGTGTATCTGCTTGCCCAGCTGTGGAAAGCTAACACTAAATTTCTCTCAGGTAGCATTTACTTATAGAAGTATGAGATAGGTTGCAGAGCGAAGTGCCTAGATGCAGAACCAGGGCTGCCATCTCACTTGTGATGGGAAAGGACATTGCTATGAGATTTTACATGATGGAAGTGTGTGCAGTGCAGTAAAGCTCTTGGAATAAAAGGTTTTTGAAGAATTTATCAGCTTGTTTTGAGGCATGTTGATGGCAAAGGATTTGACTTGAGGCTACTCGTGTCTGACATGGTCTTTGCTTGCCCTGAAAATATTCACATGGAAAGCAGTGTTTTGCCCAGTGTAAGTAACTCACAAAGACAATGAAGACCATGGTATCTCAAGCAGATTCCCCTCGCTCCTCCTGCCTCCTTTGAATAAATGAACTTCCTTACACTCTGACAGACTAGGGAGATTAATTCAGAATGTGTGTGCACAGTACACCTGGCAGACACGATAAAGCCTGGCTCAAAGAGCTAAGATGAAACAAAGGCATAAATAATACTGGAGGAGGATTTACAAAAGGACAAAATATGGGCAGCCTTTTAGAGGTGACAGTAATTACTTAAGTAAATGTCAAAAATCTTCAAAGAAACAAGGGGGGGAATATTCATGAATATTTAAGGCTGAAACATATGACTATGTTGATTTGCCATTTGGAAGGTTATGTTCCTGTCTTATCTTCCCTGTGATAGTTACTGGAATGGATATTAAAATCTGTCACAGGACAAACCTTACTGTTTGAGGGCCTATTGATTCCTAGATGTATTGAAACCAATGGTCTTTTAATTTACTCAGGGCACCTAAAAATGGTTCATACCATTCCCGAGCCTAACCACAAAGGTGAAAACAAGCAAATAATGGAAAGAACTCCAGATACCTGTAAACACGTAGAGGCACTTTGCCTGCTATAGCCAGTATCTCCTGACCACAGTGGGACAAAAGAAGTACACTGGACCTAATTACAATCTTTTTCTCTCAGCTCCATCCCAGCTTCCACCATCAGAGGCAGAGGAACTGACAGGTGATTGTACAGCTAGCAAAGGTACCCAGCCAAAGATGGGGAGAAGTGCAGCACTGCTCTGCCACATGCTTTCCTCCACCATTAAATGCCTTTTCTGCAGAGCTCCCTAGTACCCACCTGTCACTGCCTAACCACAAATTTGGGCATATATCAAGAACACACTAAGCAGCTGGAACAAAAGAGTTTATAATGACTGAACAGTATCTCCAAAGATACGCGTTATCTGACAAGATTGGCAGAAAAACCTTATGAAGTCAAGTGATGGTAAATAAAAAAACCTGATTAAATTCAGTATATTGAATTACATATTCAAGGGTTGCAAACCCACCTATTATAACTCTGTGCTTAAAATGATGGGCTCTGGGTTGTCTGTTACAACACAGGAGAAAAATCTTGAATTTATCATAGACAATTCCGTGAAATCTTCAGTTCAGTACCTACCAAAACAGCAAGTCAGTGTTAGAATTAATTAGGAAAGCAATAGAAAAAGGAAGAAAAAAATAAAGACCATTATTATGCCCCTATGTAAACGCATGGTTTGCTTGGTGCAGTCTTCATCCTTGTATCTCAAAAGCGATAGAATATACCTAGAGAAGAGCTCAAGAAGGGCAAGAGGAGTAATCAGAAAAAAGTAATGGCTTCTACATGAAGAATGACTTTGTAAGTTAGATCTCTTCAGAATAGCAAAGGGATGGCTGAGGAGAATATGCTAAAGCTCTACACAATCATAGCAGGAGAATAAGGGGCAAAGTGTTACATGCAGCCATTTTCTTGCATGCTTCCCTGGATACCTGCTTTTGGCTGACATTGGAAACAGTTTATGGGCTAGGAAGCTTGGATCTGATTTAATTCAGTCACTCTTAAGTTTTTACCTAACAGTTTACATAAAATGTAGCAGCTATAGAATTTACAGAGCTTAATGCTGCACAACAGAATTATCCAGTGTTTACATTTTTGTTTCTGACCATTTGATTAGTTCATATTTAAGCCATAAACAATTCCACTCTACATGAATCCAGAAAGCCATATGTAGAAGAAAAAGGGAAAGGCATCTTATATCGCAGCTAACCCAATCTCTGAAGCCTCCTTAACTGGTATAAATGACATAATCCTCAGTATTCTTTCATTTGTGCTAAAGACAAAAGCAGCAGTCTAACAGATCCATGGTTAGAAGATAATTTTGTATCTCTGCTTCTTGTTGAATTGTGCCGAGCACATACATATCTCCAATATGTCATGTCTCCAATAAAGGCCATCAGGAGATAACCTTTAAATCCAGAAAGTGTTTTAGACTCCTTTATATTGCAGACATTTTTTAAATATGACCTAGACAATGCTGACCACGGAGGTATCCAGCTACTTTCATTTAATGCAGTGGTTTGTGTCAATTGCCACTTTTACCTAGATTAAAATTAGGCACACACTCACTTGACATATCTTTAATATCCCTGGTAAATAATGAACAGCAGGACATAGGCCTCTTGCAGTTAGCCAGAAAGTCTTTTCTTTGTTCTCACATCTGACTAAGTTGAGTTTGATATCAAGGGAAATCATTTAAGTTATTCCATGTTGGAGAAAGAGAGCCTATTTTAAGTAGAGGTAAGTGGAAGAACTCAATCTGATGACAACTGAATACTGTTAAATCCTATAACCTGCAACACAGGGCAATCCAAAAACATGTTTCACTCTGAAAAACAATGAGATATTTTAATTCTAAATTATCACCAGTGATGAAGGAAACCATGTTTAATTAACATCAGTAAATGTGGTGCTAGCTTAGGAATTTACCAACTCCAGTCAAATCCACCAAGAATTTACATTTTTTTATATAAATTGGAAATAAAAATTCTTCTACAGATAGGAAAGGAATAGTACAGAGAAACCCTGATGACAGGCGTTCAAATATTTGTCTGTACAAGTTATTTGCTCTAATGTAATGCGCTATGTTCCAGGGACATTCATAGGAAATCAGCACTGAAGGGGCGACCTGATCACCAATGACAAGGACAGTTTTCTGCAAGTGTTAACAACCTTTAAGTACAAAAGGGATCACAGAACATCTACTGCCACTAATGTCCTTATTGACACAGCACCCCCACCAGCCTGTATTAATCTGAAAGCCTTCTCACTCCTTGGCTATCTTCTAAGTTGTCATTATGAGCAAGAGATGTTATCATTCAAAACATTAACAGACTAGTAAAAAGCATAGGAATAGGAGCAGTCTGAGTGCAGAATAAAGAAACCAATAACTTTGAGAAGAAAATGTTTTGCTTTTCCCATTTTAAAAAGTCCAAATTTGTAACTGAGATGGCAAATGCCTGTAGGAATGAGAATTAAAGTCCAGCTCACATCCATCATAGGAGGACCAGAAGTCCAACTGCCAGCTCTGTGCATGGCACAGTCTGCTGCTTCCACCTCCAACATAATTCAAGATGCTTTGTGGCAGTCTGGCAAGATCAAGCAGAAGGTGGATTATCCCAGTGATGCTGGGTGAATGGTGGCTTTGATCTCAGATATCCATAGTCCCAGGTTTTTTCTCCTTCTTTTCCTTATGCCTTTATTGCCAGAAAAGAATAGTCCATTACATTCATAGCCAGATGAGAATACTTATTTTTCTGCATAGGTAAATGCTGCTTAGCTGCTTTCAGACAGGAACATTCCTTATTCCCTTAAGCTAATGCAAAACCTAACCTCTTTACCATGTGAAGGACTCTAAGGAAACCTGCCATCGCTGGAATTGAGGAGAATCACTGAATTGCTTCTTTGTGTGCCTGGGCTCTTTTAACCCTGGAAGCTAAGCTTTTCTCAAAACAAAACAACAAAAAAACCCAACAAAAGCAACAGAAAAAAAACAACAGAAGAGGACTATTCATTCAGTGGATGAAGTGTGCAGATGCTAAGCACAACTCTCAGAGAAACTGGAGTTCCCAGGGGACAGGTTTGCATGGAGATACTAGGGCTATTAGGGCCTTGCTTAGTCCTGTAAATCCTTCTAAGCTTCTGCTTCTCTAGCAACAAAGCCAAGTATTGCTTCACAGCTCCAGGATGTTTTCTGCACACTTAGAGCCAAACTGAGCTGAACCAGTGTTGTCCTTCCCCACCAAGCTCTCTCATGCCTTCTGTAACTAGATATTATTGCTGTAAGTCCAAGGGTGCATTTGTGTTTTCTACTAAGTACCCAGACATGTTGTTCCAGGGCTACCTTGTCTTCTCTGCCATAAGCTGTAGCCTCCAGCATGGTCTTCATGCATGTATATGGACATGGGTAGTTTTTGTCTACATTTTTCATATTCAATGAAAGATAGACATGTTATTAATATTCTGCATATATGGGGACATCTCCTTTCTCTGTAGAACCTTAGAGGAACTAAGTACTTCTACATGGCTTCTGCAAAGACTCTATCAGCTGTAGTAAACAGACTATTGGATGGGCTTACTAAAATTAGAGCATTAACACCTAGTTATTCCATACTACTTCATTTTACCTTCTCAGTATAGGGCAAAACTAGGATCCTCCAGGCCGAAAAGCAGCACATTAAGTTCACCTATCACTATTTAGAGTAATAGCACTGTCACCAGGTTCAAAAGGAATTTAATTCTTCAGCTACATGAAATTACCTTTCCTTTCACTCAACTGTCTCAGGCTGTACTGTCACCTCTAAAGAACACATCCAGCTTCATTTGATGAGAACTTTTTGTGCCTTGTCCTGTGTATGTAGAGCCATGCTCCAAGACATCCAGCTCTATAGGTCCCAAGAGCAACCAAGGTCCAAGGAAACACCAGCCTCAGCTTCCTTAACTCCTGGTGCTAACAAGAATTCTAGTGTCCTTTATTTTTTACCCTTCCTCTTACAATCACTTTCAAATGGCAAATTTCTGACAACTTACCTTTTCCATAGGATATATTACAGACTTCCAATAGATGATCCATGTTACATTAATATACGTTTATTTATTTTGCTTCTCTCTCAAAAAGAGAAGCTTGGTACTTTAGCAAGATTCAAAACATCTACATTTACAATCATGTTCACTCATCAGAATTTAATGAGCTTTTCTCCTCTCTGATCTATGTATTGATCCCACCAACTCCTATAGCTTTTTTTCACTTTTGCATTTTCTTCCCATTTTTCATAGTAGCAAGTAAAAATGTATGTCAGGCTTTCACTGAAATGGGAATATATTAAATTCTTTTTTTCAATCATATGATGAAGCAGAAGAAAGTCTCGAATACACTGCGCTTGCCATAACAAGCTGTCTTGTGATTTACACCATTCTTAAGAAGCTCTTGCAGTGCAAATACTATTCATGTGTTTGCATATTACCTACCACAGTCTAGCCACAGACTTGACACATGCTATGAGTAAAGAAAAGACACTCATTTCTTCCACACTGGCTATGAAGGTACAGGATAGAAAGATATCTTGCTAGTTTTCACATTAGGAATTAACCTACGTTGCAAAAACCTCACATTCAGATTCTTCCCATTCAGGTTAAGAACTCTGTGCTCATTTGCAAGGACAGGTGAAACCTGGGCCTACTAGATCTTTTTGGCTTCCAGGCATGTAGACACTTCAGCTGCCACCCATCTTGATGTCCGCCATACACCTGTGAGCTGCAGAGCGCAAGTATGGGCCATCTTCTGTGCCCACTCAGTCAACAGCACTCACTGAAATGGCAGCTCGTGGCCACTGACCTCATGTTTAGGTGTTGTCCCCAATTTCCCTAGCCTCTCGTGACTCAGAGTTGTTATGGTGTATAGATACAGTCTCAGACTAATTCATTCATGTATTCTGACCCCAGAAGGATGAGGCAAGCTCCTTGCACAAGCTCCTCAGAGGTATCCCATTCCTCTGAGAGAAGTTTATAGACAGGACAAAATAGTGTCTGTCTCTCCCAGGACCTCTCCTGCGATCCTCTTCAGACAGAAACACTGGGGCTCAAATGGAGATCAGTATTGATCACAGCACACTTCAAGAAAGCCAAGTGGGATACTTCACTCGCCCTCTGTGGTCTAACATGTCTTTCTCAGTCCTAATAATAGGGGTGTTGCACTCACAAGGATGAACTCATGTGGTCAGTGAAGGGCAGAATTGCACAGCTATTAATGGAAAGAGGTGCTTCTCAAAACAACCAGCCCACCTCTAGGACAGTTCCATCCTGAATCTCAAGGATGATGGACAATTGAGACCCAAAGGATGAAACTGGAAACTCAGTTCAAATTCCAATGGATACTCCAAATCACAGACACCAAAAGGTTGTTTTGGCACACTACTATTTACGCCTACCCTTACCTCTGGTAACCTCTCACATCCACTGGTGATAATTACCTGCTTTTCTTTTTGCCGTGTCACGATGACTAAAAATATTAACTTTGCTTTCCCTTGCTAACATCTCCCTCTGCTCCAAAGGTGCTAATCATCCTTTTCTCTCAAATTTTATATGGATTAATATAATTAACTTAAACTCAATTGTTCCCAGTTTGCTATTAGCTTGAAGTGTGATGCTGCTTCTCCTTCAGAGCTCGAGGGCTGTTGTGTTCAAAAGCCTGGAAGTTTCTGCAACTTTGCCACCATAAAGCCCTGAAAGTCTTTCAGTAACATGATACTGATATGGCTGACCCTTTACCTGACTTCTCTGGCTCGGTCTCTGAGGACCTTCTCTTCTTGGCTATTTCACGGTGCTACAAGCATATAAATATACAGTGCAGGAAGCTCATGTTGACAAAAGCAATGACAAGGGCTAAAGCAGCTTCTACGATAGATGTTCTAAGGTGGGAGCTGTTTAAGAAAGAAAAAAAAGGGGTTGAAGAATTTGTTCCACAACACCCCAGATATTCCCAGAAAGACTCAGCTGTGTGTATCACTCAGGAACTGGGGATACACCCCACAAGTACCAATCCTGCACAACAGTGTGCAGTGTGTCAGGTATCGTGTGGGTACAGATAGGCTGTCTCCATACACATTGCAACAGCAATGGGGACAGGCAGGGGATAAGTCATATGACATGAAGTTTAAGGTTAGTCAACAGAGGAATAGATATGTAACTCTACAAGTACAGCCTAAGAGATGGTTACCCAAGCAGTCCAGAAAATAGCAAGACTTTATGTTTTATTTCAGATCAATGGAACATAGAAGGGTGTGTGGTTGTTGGTAATAGCGCTGTTCATTATTATGGGACTAACTTGTCTTTCAGTAGCTGTGAGAAAATAATGTAATGAAGAAAAGATGTTAAGAAACTGTGAAGAAAGGTGTTAAATCCACTAATGGAATTAAAAATTGCTATAGATGTATATTTAATAAAAATTTGCAGTGACAGGCAAAATACATTTATCTGTCCCTAGGGCTTGTCCTGGTGTCCGTGGCACATGTGAAGGTGCAAGCAAAAGTGAGGAAACAAGAAACATTTTCACTGTAGTCAAGGTTGGTACATTCTGCATTGGGTCTGCAAACGCCATCAAATGTCTCAGTAGGGGATGAATGGCGATACATTTTCAAAACCACTACATTTGGCAAACTGTTTGAAAAGCTAAGTTTTCACAATCAAAGCTGCCTGAAGCATAGTAGCAGATGGCATTACAGACAGATGCTAGGAAAAAAATGTTATTTTCTGCAAACATACATAAGCACTGAAAAGCTGTTTAGATGAAAAGGTTATTCCCTCACGTACTAGCTGCTTTTTTCAAAAACAGAGGCACAAATTTAAACTTTTCTTTTTCCTTGACAAATGGATAAGACAAAATAAAACCATGTTTTAATTTATTCACTCAAAGGAGGTATTAAGAGAGAAAAATTAATAACTTGGGTTTGAGTTCCATCTTAGTTTCTCTCGCTCTTTCTTTTTTAACCTTAAAAAGAAAGAGTTAGGAAGAAACACTGCCTTCCCAAGTTTAACAGTACTAGCATATTCCTTTCTTGAAGACTGCCAAGTATGTGAACACAGATAAGAACTTTAACACTGCAGAATATTTCTTTTTCTAGGTAACAACCCTATCTGCTACAGAACTTTATTTACATGTAGAGTTGTTCATTGTTTCTCTCCTGAAAGAAATCTTGCAATTAAAATCAAAATTTTCCACAGAGTGAAACTCAGAATGCCCACAGCCTGAAGTATCAAATTTCTTTTTTTAAAAGTTGACACACTTCCACAATGGCATATTATACATATATAATTATGTTAATGTGTATTTCCAGTTTACTGTTAACATACAGCATCCAAAACTCTATACTTTTTTCATTGAAAATGAAGTTGAAACAAATTTATTTTCAAAACTTTCTTAATTAAATCCCTGTGAAATACTCTTGATTTAGCACTCTCCATTTTCTATTTGAAGATGGTTCCATAGAGTTGTCTGCTGGACAAGATGAATACTTCACTGTAGTAATGTCATGGGTATTTTACACAGTCTTATTTAAAGACATCTACTCTTCTCCCCATTTCCCCTCTTCCCCCCAAAACAGACCCTCCCTAAAACCCCCACCC
This sequence comes from Pandion haliaetus, assembly GCA_013401275.1. Taxonomy (NCBI): domain Eukaryota; kingdom Metazoa; phylum Chordata; class Aves; order Accipitriformes; family Pandionidae; genus Pandion; species Pandion haliaetus. Next base: position 14,607 of record VYZV01038456.1, on the reverse strand, counting down.
AAAACCAAGGAGAGAATGTACAGAAAGAAATTGAATTAACATTAACCTATGCTGCTATCCAACCTCTGTTCAGGCAGCAGATTATTTTTAAAAGTAAGAAATCACTGGTTTTGCAAGTACAGCTATAACTGGAGAGTACAATGCCTTAGAGGAAACACATGAAAACTTGGACCCCTCACGTTTAGGGTCTTGAGGGAGCAAGCTTTCCCCTCTTGCTAACTGGCACTCTGTGTAAGCAATCAGTTATTGCTTAAAGGCTGTTCAGTGACAAAAAGCCATCATGCATGTCTTTGTTTTCCAAGCTTGCCATTTTAAAACAGAATGATCAAAATACTATGCCAAGTTCTTTCAGTGGGTTGCTGATTTTAACAGAAGCTGAAGTAGTACAGTTGAGTTTTCCATGAAGTAACTAGGCAAATTCATTATAAAATGTATTCATTGTATTTTCTAGTCACAGTAAGTAGGAGAGAGAAAGTAAAAACTTCAAGCAAACTTAATACGCTGCTCAGAAAAACAGAGGATAATAGTGCTTCTCATTAGTAAAAGGCATCACCATTTAGAGAATTAAGCTTTTTGTTACAGCAAGAAAATCAGTCTGACCTTCACATTCATCTACTCTATTGGTATATTTTAGTATTTTTTCTTGAAAATACCACTGCAAAAAGAAAATTTATGGCAGTTTCAAAATATGTGAAGAGTTTTAAATGGTCATTCCATCAATCAGTGCCTCTTACTCTGTTAGAAATCATCAGGAGATAAACTGGTCTTAAATCTTTCAAGGGTAAACCTCACTAAGCAATGGTCAAGAGGAATCAATCCCAGTACAATTAAGCATAGAAATGCATGAGATCTACCCATTCTGGGAAAGAAGCAAACCTCATGGTTAATATGTGAAAGATGATTCAGAAATATAAAAGACATTTTTAGACCAAGTGACTTATGCATGTCAACAGTACAGTTCTTGAGAAGAGCTATGGATTAAACGACAAGCAACCATAAATCAGTGTTAAAATATCAATATGCATTTTTGTTAATTTACCTTAAGATACATTGCAGCATATCAGAAGCAGGTATTTTAAGGTATGTATTTTAGCAACTCTGGTAGATGTTTGGTTTTCATAAGCCAAGCATATATGGCTTACATTTAAAATAAAGCAGGTGTGCCTCATGCACAGACTAATTATACTACAAAGCAAAACCAGCATGTTCCTCTACACAGAATTACCAAAGCCATCATCCTTGAACTAGATCTGGCTACTTAATAGTGTTCATTAGCTGGGAACAGTTCCCAGAGCAGTCTATTAAGGCCATTTCCAAACCACCTTGTCCTACATTGGGAAGGAAAATTAGCACGTGTCCAAACAAAAACTGCAACAACTTTTTCTGTTCCCAGAAGTAAAATGAAACAAACACACTTGAATTTTCCTGTACATGACATGAGAATACAATACAAATATAATAAGCAAACAAATCAGAAAACAAGCTTCATTACCCGTGAACTGTTCTGTAATGAACAGTTCCTTCTTTCCGTTCTATCAAATAGAGAACCTCAGCATAACCAGTCTGCCACTGACTCTGTGTCAGTGTGAGGATTAGAAGGAACAGTAGAACAAAATGTGTTTAAATGTATTTTTATGAATAAAAGTGATTAAGTCACTTCATCAGTTTTTGTAATACAGTTTACTTGCTTCCAAGGAACATCTCTATGAGCAATCTCCACTTCAAGCAATCCTTCTTGAAATGCGAAAGAATACCTTTCAGTTTCTAAGGCGAACATATATCTACATGAGTGCTTACTCACAAAATATCCATGCGTGGATGCGCTCAAGCTTCATCTCCTCCAGATCACGATTCATATAGGGCAAGGAGCAAGTTTTCAGAGCAAATGTTGTAAGAACAACTCATATGCTGAAAGGCACACCCATAAAATGCTATGTAAAACATGATGAGTTTTCATATTAGCAGCTATGGCAGAGATACGAGACATCTTCTCTAACCTACAAAATACATTCTATGTATACGTATATGTGCACCTGCCTTCTCTCTTCTCTGCCCTGTCCTTACAACCACAGGGTACTCAACTAAGAGGTGATGTAGACAGAAATCTTCCAAATAGACATAGGACATCTGGTGCGAATTAAGTCTCCCTAGTTCCACTTGGACTACAACTTTCTATCTAAAAGGGTACAAATCTCCTGTTGGATCCATGGCTTATCTGCAGCCTTATAGAATGTCTCAGGTGTCTCAAGACATCTCAGAAGTACTAGGCACTGATGCATAAGCACCTGAATACCACCCCATGATTTGCAAGGTAAAAATCTCAAGAATAACATGAGAATGCTTTCTTGGAGGAACATGATCTTCAGGTTTTGGTTCCCCTCAGTAAGTGCTTCATGCTTTCACCTGTATCAGTGTTCCTTGGCCAGGAGGAAGAAAAAAAAAAGGCAGTGATGATACACATCCTCCATTTCTAAGCCCTTTGTGAACTGAATTTCTTGTACAGACTGAAGAAGTCTCAGTGCAGCTCTTTCCAAATCACACCCAGCTGCAATTGTGCCACAGGACTGCCATCCTGCACCTAAGTATTGTCAGAATACCGGAACACCCTAAATGGACTTCCTTTCTTTTAAGCTGAAAGTGCAGTATTTCCCATATTATGATGCTGCTTGTGACCAGAACAGCGCTGACAGCTTCCAGAGGAGCCAAGCCAAATAACAGCAGCTTGAAATATGGAACAAAAATTCAAGAGAGGGAAAGCGTAACTGAAAGTTCCCTGATATTCTAAATAGATCCCTAGAAATTGGAAAAAAACAGTGCTTGTAGTAATGTTGGAAGCAGCACAAGGAAAACTGCATAAAAATAAGTGCCCCAGAATTTACTCCTAGAACCTTGCTGTTTGCAAAATTATTGCTTGCTGATAGGACAGCTCTTGTGCTGGATCCTCTTTCCTCTAGATTCAGCTGTTAAAGAGAGAATTAATTAATTTAGGAATTGTAATAAATGGTAAGTAAAAGTATGAATAAATTGATAGCCTAGAATTCACAAAACATGATACTATTTTTTCAGATAAAGACCCTATTCAACAAAGCAGTAAAACTTTTTTTTTTTATCTTGAATAAGCATTTAAGCTGCTTTTATATCAAGTATGTGCTCTAGTGATAATTGTAACGTACAAGCCTACCTGTATACCCTAATGAGCAGAGCTGTTAGAAAAGTGATGGATTGTGTTTACTGTAGGACTAATTTTCCAGCTCACATTTGCACTGTATCCTTCCTGCAATAGTGAATCATGAAAGCATTTAGCTTGATGTTCTGAAATTCATTTGCTCATGCCAAGTAGCACTATGAATACAGATAATATTAATCAAGTATCCATTCAAGCAGCAGCCTGTCAAGACAGATAGAGTTCATCTCTATTTTTTTTGCTGAATGTGCATAGATATTCCTATGATTTCATCACAGCTGTCAAATTACGTCAGCTTTAAAATCTTGAGTATTTCCTGGCTTCAAGCTGCCAGCATCAGAGCTCTCTTCTTTCCTTTCATGCTGCTTTGTCAATTTTATTACATCATCTGCTTCAGATTTGTTTGGCATCAGTAGGAAGAGATTGTCATACCTTTGTTCAGTTCCTTCTTTTAATGGTTCATTCACAAGAGAAATGAAATGTACACAGAGAAATAAATGTGACTGTTGGTTACTTTCTAAATTTTTCTAGATATATGATGTTTGCTTAAGCTTTGGCTGAGAAAAAAAATGCTACAAGAAAGACATTGAGGTGCTGGAGTCTGTCCAGAGAAGGGCAACAAAGCTGGTGAAGGCTCTAGACCACAAGTCTTATGAGGAGCAGCTGAGGGAACTGGGGTTGTTTAGCCTGGAGAAGAGGAGCCTCAGGGGAGAGCTGCTCGCTCTCTACAACTACATGAAAGGAGGTTGTAGCGAGGTGGGTGTCAGTCTCTTCTCCCAAGTAACAAGCGGTAGGACAAGAGGAAAAGCCCTGAAGTTGTGCCAGGGGAGGTTTAGATTGGACATTCGGAAAAATTTCTTCACCGAAAGGGTTGTCAAGTGTTAGAACAGGCTGCCTAGGGAAGTGGTTGAGTCACCATCACTGGAGGTATTTAAAAGATGTGTAGATGTGGTGCTCAGGGACATGGTTTAGTGGTGGACTTGGCAGTGTTAGGTTGTACTCGATAATCTTAAAGGTCTTTTCCAACCTAAATGATTCTATGAATCTATAAGCTGTGCAAGTGCAGCAGTGACCCCACGTCAGCTGGCTTTGGCACCCAATAACCCCACACAACACAATGCCTCTCCTGTCCCAAGTGACCACTGCAACAGATGGAGCCAAAGTCATGGACTAAATGAACTCAATGGACATTTTACGGACATTTTACAGAGTGGCCCATAGACCAAGGGAATGATACCTATATATATATATCAAAGGATGTGAGGTGTGTATTGGTCAGTGAGAATGTATTGGATAGTGGTGCACCTGAGCATGATGTAAATGGTATTGAGTAAGAGGTGGAGATAGTACTGGGTTTAGCAGGTATGGAGTTAATTTTCTCCATAGCAGAATGTATGGTGCTGTGCTTTATATTGGTGATGGAACCAGTGTTGATAACACATAGTGTTTTAGGTGTTGCTGAGCAGTGCTGACACAGCATCAAAGCCTTTTCTTTTCCCCCCTCTGACCCCAGCGTGAGCAGGCTGGGGAAGGGACACAGCCAAGACAGTTCATATTATATGACATCATGCTTAGCAATAAATTTGGGGGAAAGGAGGAGGAAGGGGTGGATGTTTGAAGTTATGTCACCTGCCTTCCCAAGTAACCATTATGCATGCTGAAGGCCTGCTTTCCAGGAAGCAGCTAAATATCTGCCTGCTAATGGGAAATTAGAATAAATTCCTTATTTTGCTTTGCTTGTGCATGCACCTTTGCTTCACTGTTATGGGTTTGTGTGGTGTGGTTTTTGTTGGTAGCAGGGGAGGGGGCTGCAGAGGTGGCTCCTGTGAGAAGCTGCTGGAAGCTCCCCCCAGCTCCAAGTCAGACCTGCCTCTGGCCCAGGCCAAGCCCATCAGTGACAGTGGGAGAGCCCCTGGGAGAACAGATTGAAGAAGGGGAACCTGCAGGAACTGGGAGGATTGGAATGTGAGAGGAATCCCTCTGCAGATCCCGAGGTCAGTGAAGAAGGAAGGGGACGAGGGGCGCCTGAGGAGGCTGATGGCCCTGCAGCCCGTGGTGAGATGGCAGGCTGTCCCCCTGCAGCCCAGGGAGGGGAGCGGAGGAGTGGAGCCCCCCAAGATGGCCGTGACTCCATGGGAAAGCCCGCGCTGGAGCAGTCTGTGACTGAAGAACTACACCCTGTGGGAGGGACCTGCACTGCAGCAGTTCATGAAGAACTGCAGCCCGCGGAAAGGACCCACATTGAAGAAGTTGGTGAAGGACTGTCTCCCGTGGGAGGGACCCCACAGTGGAGCAGGGGACGAGTGAGGAATCCTCCCCCTGAGGAGGAAGGAGCGGCAGAGCCAAGGTGTGGCGAGCTGACCCTAACCCCCATCCCCTGTTCCCCTGTGCCGCCGGGGGGAGGAGGGAGAGAGAAAAGGGAGTGGAGCTGAGCCGAGCAGGAGGGAGGGGTGGGGGGAAGGTGTTCTGAGGTTGGGTTTTACTTCCTAATATCCTTGTTTTGATTTTATTTGTAGTAAATTAAATTGATGTTGTTTCTTCCCCGAGCTGAGCCTGTCTTTTGCCCGTGACCATAAGTGGTGAGTGATGCCTCCCAGTCCTTGTCTCGACCCATGAGCCTGAGGTTATTTTTTCTCCTCATCCCACCATGGCTGGGGGAGGAGTGAGTGAGCGGCTGTGTGGTGCTTTGTTACCAGCTGGGCTGAAACCATGACATTCACTTAATAAACTGTCATGATCTTGAACGACAAGTTGTTCTCACTTTTGCGTTTTCGATTGTCTCCCCCATCCACTGGAGGACGAAACAAGGGACTGGGTGGGGGCTTAGCTGCCAGCTGGGGTCAGCCCACCACCACACTCATAAATTTAAGGGTTTTTAAATAGAGCAAAACAAATAAAAAACTCTTCTCCTCATGATGTTCCTGCCATGCTTAAATAAATGTCATTAACTGGTAGGGAGGAGCTAAAAGATTATTCTTTTCATGTGTGGTGTTGGAGGTGCAGCATACTGAAGAAACATTTTCAACACTCTGCCTACTGACGTGAAACTTCATTGCACAACAAAAGCCAGACTCACTAACACCATATGTGAGTGTTCAAAACCCATTTGAGTCAACCACAATGCCATCGGGTCACAAGCTACACATGATTTCCTCTGGATAGACCACTGTGTAGATAACCTCATAAAGCTGTTCTTTGTAATTTGGAACAAAAACTAACCACCCTGAAAAATGCAATCTGCTGAAACATCCCTGGGAAAGCATAGGATGGCTATCCCCATCTGTGGGGACTGCTGCCCTTCAGAGGTGATGCACAGGACACACCAGAAGGCACCAAGGGGTGCTTGGAGAGTGGTGCTCTGCCTCCTGTTCAGGAAAGCAGGTGCAGAAGGAGAAATACATGCAGCCTGTCCCTGCTAGGTCCAACTGGGAAATCTTTGGTGGCTTCTCTCCCTCCCTAGGCTTCACCTCCCTGCCCTAGGCTTCTTGTTGTCTCTAGCCAAGATTAGGCTTTCTCTTTTCTCCTTCCAGACAAGTATCACCACTATCCTAGACCTGGCAATCATTTCCTGACTGAGTTTTTAGTAAGAACATATTTACATTCAAAAAGAAAAGTTTCAACAATTAAAAAAACCCACAAATTCACAGAAGGATTTCCAGTCAGATCTTATCCCTCTCACTGTGTTTCCCATCTATGCAGGGACTGCATTGGCAAGAGCCCTTCACAGCTGGCCTTGCTGTGGCATCATCTCTCCACAGACACTACTGAAGAGCATCAGAAGTGTAGCAGTGGAGCTGCAGTGAGAGCAAACCTACCTCACTCTTCCATCCTTTGCATGGGCTAAAATGTGACAAAAAGAAAGAGCAAATTTTGCTTAGAGTTGCACCTGGTCATCCTTTCCATTGAATAGGCAAATTAGACCACTGAACCTGTATGAGGAAAACCCATTGTTGCTGAAGACCAAGTTTCAGGCCATGTACAACAGAAAAATGCAGTGCTCCTTTGGATCAGGGTAAGGAGGACGCTTGGTAGGGAATTTATCAGAGATGGGAACATGACACTACTAGCAACAGAAAGCCAGGTATAGGACACAGTGTAAAGGAGACCAGCGCTATCCACAGTGTCACCTCATGACTATATGCTATTAAACTTTCTGTTCAAAAAGCATTGCAAAAGATAAAACACAAACTAGCAAGACATTGACAAAGTATCTTCTAAAAACTGATGTTCAAGAAAAGTTCAACTCCAAATTTAGCTAGCTGGTGTTGCAATGCTAAGAAGAAGCATAAAACCCTGAAGGTGATGAAGAACTGGGAAGTTTAGTGTCACTGGAGCCAGTTGCAAGCAAAAATGTACAATGCTGCTCAGGCACCTTTCTCAGCCAGAAAAAGACTGGCCAAGCTGGTCCTCTCTGGAGGTTATTTCCCCACCTCATTTGAGTAGCTGGGTGCTGACCCTGTTTTCTCAGAATAAATCCTCCTGTTGAGCTGGCAGCTCATAATCACATCTCAGACACATGCGAGTACCTTGTTATCCACTTTTGTTTAAATCTGCTAGCACAGTTTCCACAAGGCATATTGTGATCAGGCATAGCTCTCATCTTTCACAACTGCTTTTCTACATTGATGTTATTGTAATAGGAAAATAGGACAATGGGTCCAGAAGTGAGCCTCGTCTCAAAACAGTTATGTTACGAGCATTCAAACCCCTAAGCAGTCCTCATAATTTTATAGAGTTCATATCGATCAGAATGAAAGGCTTTTACTTACTGCTGTTAAAAATTATTTTGGTTAATTCTTACATACTATTGATTTTATCACTTGCTGCTACAGACTTTGCAATAGTGTGAGTAACTGAGCACAGGACTCTGCATCTTGGTGACCTTTCTCTCTAAGAAGGAACTCTACATCTTATGGCTTGTTTTAGCATATCAGATTTTGTTGTCTGATTTTGTCACTTCAGCCCAGCATCTCCTTTTTTTCTTCACTGGCTCTGCTTAATATGCTTGTGTGAGATTCTGTAAATCAGCACTGCCAATTTCATCCCTTGTCAGTCTGGATCACAACCTCTCCTGCCTGCTCTCTGCTCTGGAAACAGGATTTGTGGCTGAGATTACAATTTAGGATATTTATCCCCAACTTGACTCTATTCTCATTTCTCAGGAATCATTTTCTTCTCACTGTGTTTATAAGCCTGAAATGCAGCTGAGGACTTTCAGGCCACCAAACAAATTTAAATTTAATTGTTTCATGAAATAGAGCTGCTCCCTTGAGAAAACACTGGCAGAAACTCTGCCTGTGATATTAAACAAGGATTTGGATGGTAGATTCAGGAGCATGACTTCCATATGATCTCAGTGTTAATACAAATAATTGTTAGGCAAAGGAGGAAAATTTACATTGCCTTCAGAGCTTATCTATGTAGCATGAGAGGAGGCAGACTATTTGTTAGACAATGTAAACCCTTATTCCAGCAGATCTTTCTGAAATGCTCTATTTTGTATACGATATTTTTTACTGAAATTCCCTAGAATTCATCCCAGCTGCTTTGCCACTATCTTTCCTGGCTCTACCACAGACTGAGCTCAGCAGCTCTGCAGGAACCACAGGTGTGAAGATGCTCCTCAGCTCCACATCATTCCTAGTCCTGCATTAAAGCACAGACACCTAGAGCTCTCCCTGGGAGGTCCATTTACACAAGCATGGTTATCACAAAGCTGACCTTACCAAAAGTTTCTAGAGCACTGTGTGTTACCCCATGAGGAGAGGAGACATCTTATGTCTCCTTCATCCTTCAGGCCAATGCTAGCAAGCCTAGCAACTACTCCTAGATCACAGACCACATCTCCCCTGAAGACAAACACCTCCCTCCCCCTGTGATGTGAGAGGTCCAAGCACAGAACTGGTCAGATGTGTGTGTATCCAGTCTTTAACAGTGATAATTACAAGGGCATATCCTGGTAAGAAGGGTTCTCCTCATAAAACTATGGTTAGTTTGGTACCTCATTTTTTACTTTCTGTCTTTTTTTTTACCTAAGCTGGAACTCCGGGAGGGAGATGTCAGTGTTTCCTTAATTTTCAGAGTAGTTGCCTGCCTAACTCAGGGCTTTTGAACAATCCCTTTTTAACCATCTGTTTATAAATGTTTTCAAGCCTTAGCATCACCTTTATCTACATGTTTTTCTTTTACCAGCAGTCCTTAATACACGCTATCACACCTCAGTTAGGTATAGCTGAATAAAAGGTATAGCTAATTATTTAGCACAAGCATGTGCTGGGACACCTTAAGGTAAGGAATTCACGGGACTAATCATGTGTGAGGAGTATGTTATGTGAATCTCTAGCTTTTCACATAAGAAGTTATTCTAATACAGCATTTACATCCATGGATACCTGCCAGTTTGCTAGACTAATCTCTGAAAGAGATACTATAAACTGCATAAGAAGAGGACATGATTTCCACATGGGGGACAGAGTTGTGACAGAACATGAACTGGCAACAAACTAAATATGAATGCAGAGTTTAGCTCAGAAATGCCCATGATAAACATCTCCTGAGACTGGCTGTGGGACACTCAACAAGGAATAAGACCCAAGCTATATCTAATCTTCTTTATTCTTTTTGTTTCTTTTCTCTCCTGTCTGAACTTAGCAGCATTTCACTGCAGATGCCATGTATTCATGTGAGGCCAAGTTATAGCTCACAGCAGCTGTATCTCCAACCTCAGACCATTTATTCTGACTTTTAAAGCCAACTAAAGGGACCACAGAAAGAAGCAAAGGCTGTTGGGATGCAGGTTGCAGATGCAACAGTAGATATCCATGTATGTAGAGGACACCCCTGACTCTTAGTTTTGCCAGAGAAGCTCTGTACATTCCGGATATCAAATCTTTATGGACAGTGAGAAAAGGAAAAAGTATCTGAGCTTCAAAATATTTCTCCACCTTTCTCCTACTGGTTCTCTGATAGCACCTACAGTCATCAACATTTCAGTTCCAGTCTGTTGCTCTGACTCTTCTTGTGGTCATATGGTTTTTCTGTCTGGAGCCCTAACCAATTCCTCTGGTAACATTATCTACTGTGAGAGAAAAATCCACCTGATGCTTCTTCTGACACCCTGGATATGTCTCAGCTTTCTTGCAATCTGTACCATTTGACAAGTGTGTACCAGGTCAAATGACCCCCGGAAAAGGCAGACGATGACAAAAATGTGCTGTTACAGCTCTATCTGAAAACAGCCTGCCAGCTCTGGAAAGTGGAGAGCAGACTCATTATCCTCAAAATTGGATTCACATGCTATCTTCTGCCCTCTTCCATTAGCATCAAGAAAATTCCCTAGTTTTGGCTCAGGAATCAGCCATCCAGACAGAGACAGCCCCTTTCAGTACAGGAAAAAGGAAGGTGACCTAATACTTATTATTTGAAAGAGAGTGCAGCTATTTAAGCATTATATGTAGGCCACTGATCATAAACTAGTTTAACTACATCTGGCAGGATAAATCATACTACCGAGTTTTGCAGCAACCTGTTTCTTAGTATTTTTCTATGAGGTGATCCCTTGCAAATTCTGATTAAATGTAGGAGTTGCCACCTTAAATATACTACAGTATCTTTTGTAGAGAATACACCTTCCACTCTTCCTGATCAGTAATGTTCATCATGATTACTTTGTTAGAAGCAGGATTCATTCCATATTAAATTTGTTTAACAAGCTTCCTGACCTCCAATATCTTAACTCATGTCATTCGGTATTGTATATACACACAAAAGCACAAAAGAAAAAAATAAGTATGCATGCTTTCTTTCTGCTTGATTTTGCATAAAGAAGTGCAAACTTGAATAAAGATTTTTCTTTACTATTCATTTATTTCTGAGATATATAATCTGCTGCCTTCTTTTTTAATGTCTTCCTAGAGGACTGAGAAACTGGTCTGTGGAGTTTTCTCAAGCCTTGAGTGTCTGGCAGGTGCTTGAGTTAATTAAGAGTCAACAAAAACAGACAAGGGAAAGAGTTTTAAGCAACCTGGCTAAAAAATCCATGTCCTCTTTCTCACTTGTCATTGCTTATGTGCTTCTGATGATATAAACTTGTGAGTTCTTCAGTTATCCAGAGAGTCCTCTAGGGAAAAGAGAGTAGACAGTGTCTGTATGTGTAGTGGGAAAGGAAACTGGAAGACAAATAATTTAAAAGAAAAGTACAAAATAAATATTCCAGGCTTACTTTATATAAATAAAGAAACAAAAAGGAGACCATATGACCTAGATATAGTGTCCATTTAAACCTTGTTTGAAATATTTCAAATAAACTGCACTTGCAAAGATTTTCCTCATGGTATACACCCATGGCAGCCTTCAGCTGCAAAACCAGCCTCCAAGCTGTTAAAAAGGGCCTTTTATCCATAATTCCCTGATGGTAGAAATGGGAGGGGTAGGGGCCAAGTGCACCCAGCTTCCTGCAGACATGGCACCACAGCAGCCATGTGGCCTGTGGTCCAGACACACCATGAATGGGGAGCAGAGACATCAGCAATCACAGGCAAGAATCACTTATTCAGCAGCTTGGCTAGATTTGTTCTGGCAAGAATGGACACATTTACCGATAACTGAGGTTATTGCCTGTCTGTAAAACCTGGCTACTGCCTCCAAAATTCACTGTTGGCTGACTTGGTCCAAAACCTGATGTGACTCTTCTCCCAGCTGAACCCTGTGGAGAAGGGCCATGCACCATTCAGCTCTTATTCCTTCCGATATCATTCGTTTCTTCCTCCACAATAAGTAATGCTGCTGAAAGGGTTACTCACGGACAGCTCAAATATTATTTTAGGCAATGTATGCTATGGCTGACTACATATACAGGGCCTCCAGCAGAAAAACTTTTAGGAAAATTACAAGGAGAAAAACTATGAGAAACATTTTTTTCTTTGACTAATGAAGTAAGCACCCTGACAGGAGAGCTGTGTGCTATATTTATTTCAGCAGCGTCGAGTTATCTTCTTTAATGCACGAGGCACAGGGGAAGGCAGACAGCAGATAATGCTGGAAATCATAATAGGATGTTGAGTCAAATGACAGCTGAGCTCATGGTGTGTGTTCCTCCTGGATCAGTTTGGAGCCCATCGGGGGTGTGCCTGACAGGGACACAGACATAGAAAGTCATCAGCCCCCCTCAAACTGTAGCAAGTTGAGAAGAGACATGCAATCGCAGCCAGCTTCAGCTTTTCAGAAAGATAGGAAATCCTGCTTCTCCACTGCATTGCAAATCACCGTGTGTCTCAAAGAAGTATAAACACTCTCTGCTCTGTGGTATACGTTTTGTATTAACCTGGTACTTCAAGGAATAGGACACCAAGGCATTGGAGAACAGGGGCACAGGGCCCTTGACAGGCATATTGTCTGCCTCTCTAATCCTTCAAGGCTTTGTTGGACAGACTGAAGCACCGTGGCTGCCTTCTCAGGTGTGCTGTAGCTGTACTCATGCAACGTAGATGAAATGGGTTCCCCTGCCTTTCCACGTCTGCAGTTGAAATCAGTAGTAGGAGAGCACATGATGTAGCTGAATTATTCAGGTGAAAATTGTGCCTGAAAGGGGAAAAAAGTAGAAGGCAAGTGGCTTTTCTGGTGCTCAGACCACAGTGCATCAGGTCTGTAGTGATGGTGGCCCCTGAGGGCTGGAAGGAGTGGGGAAGGCTTGATGTCTTCTTCGTGTTGGACTAATGTGTGTGCCATAGCCAAGGGTGAGCCACAGGGCTTCTATGCTGGCTGCCTCAGCCCAAAAACTGGTCTCTATCTGGGGTCATTTACACCTATGCCAATGGATGCCACATGCTACCAGCAGCCAGAACAACGGTACGCTGGGTGAAGAGCAGTGGAGAATCAGATGGTCTTTAGCAGTACAGCAGTTTAAATAGTTATACAATAGTCAGCATAACTTTGGCTTGTGTCAGGAGGTTGGGTTTTTTTTCCACAGATACTTCTTGAAAAGCAAAATCATCCAAGCTCCAAAATTTTCTCACGTCAAAAAGCAGAAATTGGTTTATTTTTGAGAACAATGCTGCACCAGCAAGTGGATGGTCTAGGAGAGTAACCTAATGCTTCTTTTTCCCAGCAATTTTATTTTCAGCTCGTCTCCAGCCACAGGCAAATAGAAAATGGCTTCTCTTCAGGCACAGTGAATGTCTTAAGGGGCTTTTGAACTCTCCCACACCTCCCTCCTCCCCAAAACTCAACTGAATTGCTGACCCTCAACAACTGCTCTGTAGAGACAGTGTGTGAACCATCCCACGCCATGCTGCCATTTTTCCAGGCATTCCTTTGATCTATCATGTATCGCCTCATCGCTGGAAGCTGTAAATATCCTTGCTGCTTTCAAGGTCAGCTTTTACTCTACAGTGTTATTTCTGAGAGGTGTTTGTTCCATGAACAGCATCCTCCTTTTCAAACAAAAGACTCGTATCAGGAGGGTACATAGTCCTATAGAGAAGGTGGATTTATTTATCACTGAAGAGATACACATTAAACTTCCTCATGTTACTTATAGCCAGGAAGATAGATTATTGTGGCTGCAGGAAAGGAACAGCTCTGCTGAAAGAAAATGAAGCTCCAGCTAATTTGTTCTAGGCTACTAAGAAAGCCAAGGAAGAGATCTTCAGCTCAGCATAAAACAAATTCCTCCCACTCATTTACAATTTAATTCCTCTATTGTACATGCTTTCAAAAGGTTTTGTTCTAAGAAATCCCATGGACAATGTCACAAGAACAGGTTTTGTATGATGTTCCTAATGACTTTTTTTTTTGAGAACATCAGCATTTTTCTGCAAGCACTTACCCTGCAGTATTTCCTTCAGCTTTCTAGTCCCATCCTATGGCTAAAACATGCTGGATCCATACAGGGCCCACAGCTCTGTTCTCCCTCTGATTTATGAGGTGTCCCTGAGCAATTCAAGCAGAAAGATTGGATGAAACCCTACCTCCCAACTGGCTATATGCAGAGCTGACTGAGGTATTTTGATAAATGCTACTTCCAGATCTTACTTTTGTCTGAATAGATTTGCCTATCCTTGCTGTGAAGGAGAATGGATAACCCCTACCTAAGGTTTCTGAGTTTGGGAAATAGGTTGTTTATGACAGAAAGGTCTCCATGTAGCAATTGGAAATGGAAACTGCTGATATGCTCAGAGTGTGTGAACTTATTGGAAGCCTCACAGCATAATCTAGATCTCTCTTCCAAACACAAGCTCCACTCTTGCAATTATTCAGAAGGCATGTCTGCACAATTGTACAGAGAGAGAGAGAATAAAAAATAAACCTTAAAAGAACCCTAAGCTGTACATTATGGAGATGCATATTTGCATTTGGGAAGTAGAGCAGTATGCGTACGATAAAATCTGTCTTCCATCATTGTCCTGGTTTCAGCTGGGATAGAG
>VYZV01038455.1:23595-37543 GCA_013401275.1 Pandion haliaetus | reverse complement strand
TCAGAAATTGCTTATTATTTTGGAAAGGTTGGCTTTTGGTGGAGGGTACTGTTGAATTACACCCAGTCAGCAGGATGGACCATATATACACCAAGAAGCATGGGCCAAGATGAAAACTGCTGTAGTAACCGCACAGAAAAAGAGTCTTATGTGATCAGTAATGATAAGTAATCTTTCAGTGTCTTGAAGGACTGAACTTACAAAAGAAATCTGAAGAACAAAATAAAAAGCTAAAACCACATATGTGACATCAGCATAAGAAGACACTGACACACTCATGATTTCGGTTTATACTGAAGAACTCATTCTCCTTTGATTTGCTAAAGGCGTTTGATCTCATTTACTNGTAGTATACTGGAGGGAATTATATACTGGAGATTAATTTACAGACTCATTTTAACATATTAAATATATAAAGAAAATATAACTAAAGCAAATGCAAAACAATAATAAATATATAAAGATAGCCTGTAGATTTCTTTGCAAAATAGTGAATACATTGTATACAGATAGACCCCTAGAGTGGTATTTCTTCTATATTTTAAGAAAGGAATATTATAGAAAAGTTAACTTGGGAATGATTTTATGTAACAATGCTAACAGTACATAGGAGACTCTGCCAACAGTGACAGACTAATTAGAGGCTCTGTCAACAATTATGGACCAACATCCAGTGTTAGAAAGACCACTGCTAGCAATGCTGTACCTTCCCTGTTGTCCACAGATGAAGGATGTGAAAATGCAAAGGCAGTTCAAAGAAGGGCCAAACTAATGAACTATGGGATAGGAAAAATAAGCCCCATGATATGAGACTTAAAAAGCTCAACTTATAAAATAAGTGCTTGATCATGAATACATGAAATAGTTTCTTGATAGTGGGAGGCCTTTGAACCTTGCTGACAATGACATAACAAGATCCAATGACTAGAAATGGAAATTAGACAACTCGACTTCAAAGTAGCTGAAATTTCACAAAAGATGAAATTTCAGAGAAATGACAGCTATTAAGTACTTCAACAACTTAGCTGTACTAACACCTTGAGCCTGTAAAGTGAGATTAGATATATTTCTCCAGAGCAGAATTAATTTCTCTTTTGGAAGAAATTCCTCGGCTTGTGATGATGGTATGAAAGGAAGAGTAAGGCTAGACAATCTTTTTGGGTTTGAACTCTTTGGATTAGATTAATATCAGTCATGTCTTTTATTTCTGAGCCCCAGGGAGACCAAGACTTGCATGCACATCCCCCACATGCTCTGTAGTTCTGCATTAAGATAAGGATTACAAATTTCATGCTTTGGGATTTGTCAAAATGCCTGTAAAGAATTGAAAATAACAGTTTTTCCTTGACACCTTATGTTGCCAAGGGAGCAAGGCTTTTTGCCTCCCTCAGAAGCAACAGTTTAGCTGTGGGGAAGGGTAAGACACGGAGAAGTATGAGGCTCCCAACTAGTATACTTTATAAATAAATAAAAATAATTTAATTTGGCGTAGGGAAATAAATTTCCTCTCCCACGAGATTGGTAGAAAACTTCATTTTTCACAATTTCTGACTTAAAAAGCATAACTCTACTCTCTCCATGTCCTCGTCACTGCAGAAAACTGACTTCATTGTTACATGTGGTAAACATTTATTTTCTGAGCACTGAAATACTTGGTCTTGCCTGATGATCTGTAAAATAAACAAGATCAAACAAGATGTTCTCATGGACTACTGGTCTTTGACCTAATTAATTAATTTAAATGAAATTAATTAAAAGTAATTTAAAAAACTTGCATTTACCATCTGGCCAGTGTAAGCAAAAGGTGAGAGTCTTATATGTATAATGTCTACACACATATATATGTGTGCAAATATGATTAATGTGCCTAAATAGAGCAATTTTACTAATATAGTCTTCCTTTTCCTTGTGCTACTAAAATAATGATCAGATTTCTGTGTGTGAAATAATACTAATCCATTTCTTACCATTTTTATGTTTCTATTGCACCTAGAAACTCAGAATCCAAACCAAGAAAAACATTTTTGTAATATCCTACCTTGGCCCAAATGACTCAGTTATTTCTAAGACAGCTACTAAGGATGATTATAATACTTTGCCCATGTAAAAACACCTTTAAATATATTTTAACTGTGTGAAAACAATTTTCACCATTTCATGTACAAATCTAATATTCCAGTGCCCAGACTTTAAAGAAAGTCTGTGACACAGAAATTACATTTATGTTACAGACATTTTTTCCTACTATGAAAAAATACCTATATGTCAAAATTTTATGCAAACTAAATAGTCCCACAAATCTATAGTTGCTTAGATAAACTGAGATTCAAGTTTTTGTAGTGACTTCTAGGGGCATCTTGCCAGCTGTAACTCTGAGAAGTCCCCTCCTTGCAGACTGGAGTCCTCCAATATCCTAAGTCCCAACTTCACAGCAAAGAATCAAGAAATAGGGAGATATGACTTACACTGAGTTTCTTAGTGGTCCCAGGCTCCCTTTTGTGAAGGTGAGAGCCGATCTGTGTGGCTAGAGCCTGGGTTCCTCAGCCAGAGAGGTTCTGTTTAAGTGGTGCTCCCTAAGGTTGTGCCCTCAGGACTCACATCAGGCAGGCTGCCCCAGAGCTGGATCACCAGAGTTCCCAGGCTGCCTGCCTCTGGGAAGATCTCAGGCAGAATGGACCAGTGTCTCCAGAATGCAGCATTTCCCTTGGGGAATAAGGTACTCGAGGATTTCAGATTCAGAGCTGCCAGCTATCTTGTGTCAGAGCATCCAGTGTGGGTCTCTCCCACAGCCATAGAACCACCATGTAACTTACTGTAATTGCAGGAGAGATTTTGTCCACCTTCTGTTGCATTCACTGATATTTTCTCAAGGATGAGAGGTTTCAAATGAAACATTTAGGGTAACAGGGTTTTTTGATTTTAAAAGAGAAAATTGAAAATGTGACTACGTTTGTTAACTGAATTCAGAGAGCTGTGCTTTGGATAAATAGAGTGCTGTAGAACAGCAAGCACTCTGAAAAATTAGATTTTTGTCACCTTAGAGTGGACTCCCAAAATTAATGGAAGCTTTTTACCTGAATCCTCAGTTCCTCATCAGTCAAATTTAGATAATATCATGCCATCACCTCCCAAGGGTGCTGTGAAGATTTATTAGTTAATGTTTATGAAGCACTCAGATACCATAGTGATGATGCCATAGGAAGGTCTGTCAAGACTGTCAAAAAAGTAATTACTCTGTCTTCAAAGCAGGTTCCCAAAAACATGCAGTAAAAAGATGAGGCACGAACTGAACAGTGAAGAAAGAATAAACTGTTTCTGAGCAAATCCCACTCACTGGATGTATTTAGCAAGGCATCCTAATGCTTTTTTTAAATCTAAATAAGCAATTGAACTGGGAAAGGGGGAATCTGAATAAGTTTGCCCACACAGAAATTGTGGCATTTCTTAAATTCTGAGTGCTGACTGTGCAGCCTCCACAAGCTCTTCTAATGCTGAATCTTTTTATAATTTCTCAGACATTAAAACAGTTAATGTGGTTTACCATATATATTTAATGTATAACACTTCCAGTCATGTGTTTTAATTTCTACGTTCACCTAAATGAGAATCTAGCTGCTAAACTCTACAGTGAACATTCTTTCAGCAAGTATTTTTATTAACCGAAAGCTTAATTCTGGTAACCTGGTAATTGTTCCAGGAAATATGACCAACCACAACAAGTTTACATTGAAAGAAAAGTATCTACCAAAAGCATGAGCATATGCAGAGGTCTTCAAGTCTTTTAACTACAGTGTGAGATTTTACTGACTGACTTCTCTCTTTCTAAAATTGGTTAACTCCTATTTGAACTGGTTAAATGTATCACCAGTAAAATTTTGAAGAACTTGGTCTTGGATCAGACTCAAGCACAGGATATGTTAATTTTGTTAAGAAAAAACTCTAAAATTATGGTGCAATCATACATCACAAAGGTAGCACTCAGAATTCACTGTCTCAGTCATTGACTTATTCTTTCTGCGCAGAACATCAGGCAAGTGCCACTTCTGGTGGAAAACACCTGAACTGGGAATGTGTGCAGGAACCCAACAAGAGGTACTGAATTTTCATACAGACAGGCCAGCTCAGCTTGTCAAGCGTTACACTTCACAGAGGAAAAGATAAGTGATCAACTGGTCAACAGTATCTTATCTTGTCTTGGTTCGTGACTTGTGCTTCCTGCTGAGCTTTTTGCTTAGCATCAGCTGAAAGTCTGTTGTGCTGAGTGTGGACACTGCCTTTTGGACAGGCAGCAAGTCCTACCTAACTTTTCCAACTTCATGCCAGGCCAGAAACCCATGCTTCTGTGGGTGGCAAAAAGTCATTAGCCAGCTACCGTCATGGTGATCGTGTGAAATGCAAAGGTATAATGCCTAATGAGAGTTGTGCATCTATGCAGAACAATGTTAAATCAGTGCTATATTGTATTTGTCTTCAATACGTGATACTGAGGTACACAATGTACTGGTGAGCTAATTTTAACTGCTTGAAAACCCTTCCTATGAAACCATTTCAGAGCTTGCATAGGAAGTAAGAATTAGAAAGAAAGAAGTGGAGAAGGAAAAAAAAAAGGAAACCATGCTTGTCATCTCTGGAATTTGGAGAATGTGATAGTGACACTGAAATATAGATGAGTGAAAAGATACAGAAAAGCAACTGCCCCAATTGCGCAGTTGCTCCTTCGTGCCCCAATTAGACATGAGACACTGAATAAGTTATCTTGTCATATCAGCTGAATTGGAAAAGACAGAAATAAAGTGGGGTTTTTTTCATGTTTTTAAAGGCAGAGGAATCAGTAATGCTTTGCTGATCCTTTTGGCAATCCCACATTAACACCAGGCAGCCATGTGACAGGGTGCATCCTACTCCCAAAAGCATGGTTACATTGATGGGAAATTTCAAAATATTTCACAAAAGTATCTCTGAGTTTACTTGAAACTTACCATTAAGCTCCTTTTCCCCAAACTCAAGCTTGATCAGAGATATTCATTGCAATTTACATGGACTAACCCAAACACCCTTCTTTCTGCAAAAGAATTGATTTCAGGAACTTTTACCCAAGCCCATATTTGACAGCTGTGTTGTTTAAAACCACAAGCTGAATACAAACAACTACCTAAGTTGAAAGGAGCTAAGGTGCTAATGATTTGTGCTAAGTTTTTAGATTACCATATTCTAGAGGAAGGTGAATTGGAATAAAATATGAATTGACACTGTTTTCATTGTTCAGAAGACCTGATAGGTTTTTATTTCTTAAACAGTGTTAAAACTTTAATCTGATTTAAGTCAGGCTTCCTGGCAGCGCAGTGTGCAAATTTCAAATACTGTGTCTCGGGAAAAACAAAACAAAACAAAACAAACCCCACACAAATTAGTTAATCATCTTAATCTGAATGAAAACTTTATTTGTTACCAGTCAAAACCTGTATTGTTTGTTTCAGTAAATTTTTGTACTTCACAGACCAACATTTTTGCTATATGCAAATACCACATTTCTAGTCAACTTGGAGGAAAGTGGATGACTGTAATGAAAAGGAGACCAAAAGTATTCATAAATTTGATCAGTGTGATGTCCTGGTCCGAAAATGGCAAAATTTATTTTGCCAAGAAAAAAAATATTATACAATTTAACAAAGCAAAACTTTTCAACACTTAGGGGGATGAGTAGAAGGGATTCGATTGTCCTACATTGGAAATTTACATTCCCTCCAGGTTCCCTGTACAGAGAATGGAAATAGCCAGAGCACTTCAAAGGGCATAAAAAGATGCTGCTCTGAATCATTAAGGAAAACTCAGTCTCCCTCCATTGACCATCGAGTGAACAGTCTCCTGTTCAGCCATTAAGCCTGGCACCTAAAGCTTAGATTGTACAAATGAAAAAGGTTAAACAGAGTTATCAACTGAAACAAACAAAGCTAACCATGTAATTGTGCATCAGAATTTCAGCTTTTTCACTTCTCCAGAAGTTATTTTTCTTTCATTTTGACCTGACTTGATGCAAGTTTTTTCCTGTTTATTTTCATTTATCATTCAGTCCACCAAAGCAAAACCCATTGTTTTTCCACCTCTGTTGATATAATTTCCCTAACAAACTATATGAAACTACAGTAGCATACTGCATCCTCACCTGACCAGTAATTGAGTAAAGGCTCCCATAAGGCTTCCCTGGTATTATGATGTTTTAATTTAGCTTGGAAGAAGAATACATTTAGATTAAAAAGATATGTTCTGACCTCATT
Source organism: Pandion haliaetus (assembly GCA_013401275.1). NCBI lineage: Eukaryota > Metazoa > Chordata > Aves > Accipitriformes > Pandionidae > Pandion > Pandion haliaetus. Next base: position 31,268 of record VYZV01038455.1, on the reverse strand, counting down.
TATTTTGGCAGAGTTTATCTATTGCTGCAGACTTTGTGATCTTGATAACACATAGACATTTTAATATGGAGGTTGTCTCCCTTGAAAAAATAGCAGAGGCACACTGTACATAGAGCTTCCCAGTCACATATGCCAGCCTTATTTATATTAGCATAACATACAGGAGCATTTACTGGTCTGTTGTTTGGCCTTGAAGTGACACTGAGGAATATATAAGGAAGAAAACTGAGAAGTCAGCAACATGCATTGTAAATAGAGGGAAATATTTTGCCTTTTGAAGCAGTATTACAAGGAACAGAATGGCAAAAAAAAATCTATAAGTGCTTGAAGAATAACCTTTCTAGGAAGGTTTAAATATAATTCTGTAATGCTACAGGCAGCTTATTATTGTTTCAGGTAAGCAATGCACAATATACACATTCCATGCTTACTATAAATCCCATTATTATGAGTAGGATTTATCCATAAAGTTATCCATCATCAAAACATAAACTAGAAAAAAAAGGGATGGGCAGATGTTGCAGTTTTTTTTGTCATTGACCAAAACATAAAGACAATGTCTGTCCTACAGGATGTCACCTGTAGGACACAAACGTAAACAACGTATAAATAATAGGTCTTGCCCCACCGTTTACTCATTTCAGCTTTCCTCAGCACAGAGTTTCGATGTACCCAGGTGTTATGGGATTGTGTGGCGAGGGTTTTTTTGGTAGCGGGGGAGAGGACTGCAGGGGTGGCTCCTGTAAGAAGCTGCTAGAAGCTTCCCCAGCTCCCAGTCGGACCCACCTCTGGCCCAGGCCGAGCCCACGAGTGACGGTGGGAGCGCCTCTGGGAGAACAGATTTAAGAAGGGGAACCTGCAGGGAGTAGTGGGATTTGGAATGTGAGAGGAACACCTCTGCAGATACCGAGGTCAGTGAAGGAGGAGGGAGAGGAGGAGCGCCTGAGGAGGCTGATGGCCCTGCAGCCCGTGGTGAGATGGTAGGCTGTCCCCCTGCAGCCCATGGAGGTCCATGGTGGAGCGGAGGCTCCCAAAGATGGCCGTGACTCCATGGGAAAGCCCGCGCTGGAGCAGTGTGAGACTGGAGAGCAGCCCGCGGAAAGGACCCATGCCAGGGAAGTTCTGGAAGAACTGAAGCCCGCGGAAAGGACCCACGTTGGAGAAGTTGGTGAAGGACTGTCTCCCGTGGGAGGGACCTCACAGTGGAGCAGGGGATGAGTGAGGAATCCTCCCCCTGAGCAAAGGAGCAGCAGAGACAAGATGTGGCGAGCTGACCTCAACCTCCATCCCCTGTTCCCCTGTGCCGCCAGGGGGAGGAGGTAGAAAGCACCAGGAATGGAGCTGAGCCAGGAAGGCGGGAGGGGTGGGGGGAAGGTGTTCTGATGTTTGGTTTTCCTTCCTAATACCCTTGGTTTTGATCTGATTTGTAGTCAATTAAATTGATTTTGTTTCTTCCCCAGGTCGAGCCTGTCTTTTGCCTGTGACCATAAGTGGAGAGTGATTCCTCCCAGTCCTTATCTCGAAGAGCAAATTTTCCAGATAAATTACACTTTTTCCTGAGAAATAAAACAAACCTGCAACAAAGCTGTTGTAGGGAGAGTCAGCTTACAACAGAAGTATTTGTTTTGAAAATTCCATTACAAATATTTATTGGGGCTATACTGTGAGTGCCCCATGTATGCTGATTTCTGGGCTGTCTCAAATGCTGCCATGCTCTTATGCTGCACACCATTCCTAATTTTATACTACGGACAAATGTTTTCAGGATGTAGAGCCTCCCCTAACAGAAAGGGTTGTTTTTTTTACAAAATGTAATTTTTAATAGAAAAAAATATATTTACTAAAGTGTATCTTTTTAGAAATCACGTACATCTTTTCTATTTACTTACAGGTCTTATGTTTTGAAATACAAGGAAAAAATGTTCTTAATCTTCTACACAGTAGTCCTATACGTAGATACAAAAATCTACTAAAATCCCTTGAAACCATTGTGTAAGAGTAAGTACATTGTTCCTAAAATATTAATTTATTTTGAGAAATAATAATGAAAATAGTTAAACATACCTTAAAATCATTTATAAGCTCTTTGAAAAGCTGGAGAGGATGAGAAAATTTAATATCAGTGTCGTGGCTTAGCCCCAGCAAGCAGCTAAGCACCATGCAGGTGCTGTCTTCCCCCTAAACCCAGTGGGATGGGGGAAAGAATCAAAAAAAAAAGTAAAACTTGTGGGTTGAGGTAAGGACAGTTTAATAGGACAGAAAAGAACAAAATAATAATAATAATAATAATAATAATAATAATAATAATAATAATAATAATAATAATAATAATAAAAATAAAGAATTGGAATATACAAATCAGGAGAAGCAAAATGCAATTGCTCACCACTCACTGACCAGTGCCCAGTTAGTTCCTGAGCAGTGATCCGCACCCCCAGGCCAACTCCCCCCAATTTATATATTGGGCATGATGTCACATGGTATGGAATATTCTTTTGGCCAGTTTGCATCATCTGTCCTGGCTGTGTCGCCTCCTGACTTCTTGTGCCCCTCCAGCCTTCTCGCTGGCTGGGCACGAGAAGCTGAAAAATCCTTAACTTGCTATAAACACTACTGAACAACAACTGAAAACATCAGTGTGTTATCAACATTCTTCTCATACTAAATCCAAAACATAACAGTATGCCAGCTACTAGAAAGAAAATTAACTATACCAGCCGAAACCAGGACAATCAGGAGGAATAATTATTTTCCCCCATTAAAATTAAACAGCAGCCTATCAAAATAAATTTATTTTCTCCGTGCTAACATTTGAAATGGCTATTGCCATGGAAACTGGGTTGTTGAATATGGGTTAATGTAGACAAGAGTGAGAGAGTATGTTCTGTGTCTTATCTCACTTTGAAGCAGATTCATAGAGAGGAAACAATGCGTATCCATCGGTCAGGTCTCATAGTGCTGATTGGTGCCTGGGCGCATGGTAACCGTCCACAGGAAACTCACCAAAAACCTGCAGAATATTCTTCCACTTGCACTGTTTCAACCCATCAGCATCACTGATCTTCAGATAGCTTTGTAAAGCACTTAGCAAGGGTGCACAATAACTGCTTTACAGGGAAAACCATCTTGTCTTTGCGCTAGCTCCGAACCAACGCCCCCTGAAGGAAAGCATCTGTGAGTTGCCCTTGTTTATTCCTATGCTCTTCTGCTTTTAAAAGGTTTCTGCTGAGGAGAAGAGTTTTAACCAAGGTATTAGCTTGTGTTCCATAATCTGCTTTTGTTCCAGCAGATGCCTACTATGACTTGAAATGTCGGTTGCATGGTGTGCAGGTCCTAGAAATAGCCTGCCACCTTGGGCAGCCTCATGGCACACAGCAAAAACTCGTACCTGCCTTTTTAAACTGTTATCTTCCCTTCTCCCTTAAGCAAATCAATAGAGCCTCTACCAAGCAACTGGGCCTTTTTTGCCTAATTCCACTGTATGCATTTTCTGTGTTGCTAATTTATGTTCCAGGTAGAAGTAATGTGTTAGAACTGCATTATAAAGACACACTTAATAAACCAATGCAAATAGTTTCCTAAATAACTGTCTTTACAGAGAACTTTGGCAGCTCCTATTAGAGATGGATTTTGTTACTGTGAAGCTTCTGGTTGCATTTCTGGCAAGAGAAGGCATCTAATTAATGTGCTATTAAAATAAATTGAGCAACATGCTAATTATTGCCAGAAACAAATTAGTGAAACCAAGATTGTATTAATTTAAATCAGATAAATAAGTACTTCCTCTTACATATGACTGTTTGCTGTTGTTGTGAAGACAGACTTTGAAAATAATCTTGACAAAGCCATTCGACAACTGCTTTACACTTGCTGCTAAAATGACTGGTTCTGTTTCTACCACTGTTCCCTCTTGTACTAAATACAATTGGCCTGGTACTACAAAACCCTTCAAAAGGAGATAGAGCGGGACACTGGCAGCATAAAAACTAGGCTTCCCAACATTTCCTGCACCTTAACTGTAATCTTACAACTGATTTTCTGAACCAGGCATATAGTAGTGTCTACAGTAACTTTCATCTGTTTCCATTGAACTTTACTGTGATAATATTGACAGCCAAATGAGCACAGATAACCAGTGTAAAGTTTACACAATGCCTCTGTAGTGTTGCAATCTCTGCATGAAGATCTGGTTTCTGGTAGACATTTTTAGCTATTTATAGGAATTGATATAAGAGACAGATTGAGTTAATTATTTACATAACTGAAACCCAAATTCTTCTATTCTTCCTCCAGTGGTGCCTGACAAGGAGTCTGGCTATGCTGTCAGCTGGATTTTCAAAGCTGTCTAAAGGATTTAGAAGCTTATGTCCCATTTTCAGAAGCAAATTGTGTGCTTGCTAACTCACCTTTGGGGAAAAAACGTTTTTTTCTGCACCAAAGCCATGTAGGTTTTGTTTTGGTCATTTTCTGTTGGGTTTGAAGGTTTTTTTAAGAAAAATTTAAACGTCCTGCAGAACCTGTAGATTTTCTTCTTATTCAAATAATAATGGCATAAAACCTTAAAGTACTAACTAGCATGTACTGTCTAGCAAGTTGTTCATAGAACAAACTATCACTGACTATCGACATGAACAGACAGTGAACTTCTCAGTTCTAAAATGAAACATCTCTGCTCAGCATTTTAAGATACTGGGTCACCCCAAGGAAACTGCAGGTTCCTGTGATTTGCTCCATTCTGATGTTTGGACAAACAACTCATGAAATTTCCTGCAGCAGCCTGGAATCCGTTTGCATAGCGCATCCTTCTTCTGGAATTAAAAGCACTAGGATATCTGCTGCATTTTGTGCAACAGAGCTAAAACAAAAGCAAAGGTACACATTTTCACATTTTTTCCCTGACTTGCATTTTGAAATTTCATTCAAGTAACAATATTTGAAAGTTTTTGATCAGTTTTCATTGTTCTTGGCAAATAGTACTTGGCTGGCTTTTTAACTATACTTCATATGTTGACTGTAGTTATTTTTTCAGGCAGCACATAAAAGCTAATTTTCATTTTCTCATTACACAGTTACACTTTTTACGAACTGTTGGTGGCTTGGGGTCTTTTATTTTCCTTGCTTCTTTTTAAGTTGAATGGAAGTATCCCATCCAAGCCCAGCTTACAGGAGAGTAGATTTTATTGGTTATTTTGACGAAGATGGTGCTCTTAGGACAGGGGTATGACTGGCATGTGCTCCTGCATCACTTTGCTTGGCAAGGGTCCTCTGCACCGTGGGGTTTTAGCCAAAAGAAACAGGCACTTTCCTTAACTCCTGCACAATGTGCTGCATGTCTCTGTGTCCCCACGTTTGACAGATAGAGGGAGAAAGACAGTGTAAAGCACATCATGAGGCCCCAGCATTTTGGCTGCCTGCAAAAAATTTTTGCGGTCCTGCTGAAAAGCAGACATGCAGCTACGGTTTGTTGATTGTCACTTACCCCTCTTTTAAGCCACAGAACATCTACATTTACAATTTGGGCCATGTTTACTAGTCCAAATCACTGCAAAACTTCTTCTTAATCAATAACAGACATGTCTGGTAATTTGACTAACTGTATTTATTCCACAAATTTTATTTCCAAAGGCCCCCACACCCACAGTAAAGGCAGCCACCCAAATTCAGTAGGTGTAGACTGCCAAAAAAGTGGCTTATCACAACAGTTGTATAGGGGAACCTTGTATAGTGATATTTCCACGCTGTGAGTGATTTCCAGTTCGGTTTAGTTACAAGAAATAAGGAGGCATTTCTGTGAATTAGCTGAATAGGATTTGGATGATCCATCAGCTAAGTTATACTTGGAGCTCCCTGGCATCTTTCTCAGTTGAATCTGCTAATGTTTTTAAGTTTTCTCCCTACTTCACCTTACATCCCCACTACTGACAACTTCAAACTTTCAATACTCTCAAAGCAAGCCTTAGAAAAATTGCAAGGTTTGATTTTTTTCATGTGGGTTTTCTCTTTTTGTCCTCCCTCTAATTTAGACCTTGTACTTTTAAGCACCTTTCTGCACCAAAATGCTTAGAAATATTCCAAAAAAGGAATTATTACATAACCCTATGTAATTATTAAATTCCTAATAATCCCCTCATTTGCAATACTGTGAGTTACTGGTAATTGTTGGGATTATTATAAATTTACAATTTGGATCATACTATCTTTGAATATTTTGAAACAAGTTTAACAAGTGCAAAGACCCTAACAGAGAAAATGTGGGCCAAACTTCTTCATAAATGATCTTTTGATCCTGTATCTCACATTCAACAGCCAAATTTCAGGTGCCTTTCTTCCGAATATTAAGATCTTTTCAGATATCTGAGGCATAATGTCCAATATTTAAGGCAGGAAAAATAGCTTTTCTTCTCTTGTTACACGATAAGAGAAGTCAACACTCTCTGGTGAGCTTTTTAAAAGGCAGTCATTTAGACAAAAGCACTGTTTCTTGCACATCTTCCAGAATTTTAATCCTGTCTTAATTTTAAAAAGTAAATAAAGAACCCTTTTTCTCAGTCAGATGTCCATCTGCTTCTACTGTGACTGCTTACTGTAAACCACAAGCCACCGTTGGCTATTTCTGCTATCACACACACATTATTGTGATTTCAGATAAAAAGCATAGATATCTACCAAGATTTCCACAAACACTGAAAAAATATAATCAGTACAGGAAAACATCAGGTGAAAATTAAAACATTTTGGTTCACGACCAATATCATTCAGCAATAGCTAAAATTGGGTTAAGGCATTTTAAACTAAACTGAATGTGCACACTCCCCTGTAAATAGAAAGCTTAAGAATTTTTGTCTGTGAATTTAAGGCCAATTTAAAACAAAAATGTGAAATAGGGTGAGGATAGTAAAAAGCTGGTATAGAAACAGTTGGTATACATGAGGTTGCAAGTCCCTGCCGTTTGACAAGTAGCTGCACATTAGGAGAGAAGACAATAAGACTATTTCTTAGTCTACAGTTATTAAGCTGAGAGAAAGTAATGGCAGTGAACAGTGATAGAGACAGAGTAAATGGAAAAGTTATAAATTCCATTTTTATGTCCAAATTATGTGACTTCTAAGGCTTCTATTAGGAAATATCAGGCAGAGACAAACAGACAATTGGAAAATTTATTGAGTCATCAGCTTAAAAGACTTGGCAATGGAATAGCTGACAACTCTGAAACAGCTTTTAGAATTTTAGATTTCTCCAACAAAACTGCAAACCTAAAATTTTAAAAACTGTGTGCGTATATATACATATATATTTTAATTCCCTCATTTATGGACAAGGAGTTTCACAGACCCATAATGTTTAGATTTGGTTTTCAGAGATCCTTTTCAAAATTTATGCTTGGTTTGTAAAACTTCGATCTCACTTCACAAGTTCTCACATAAATACAGATCTGTATGTACAAATTCCATTACTGACTGCACAGATGGTAATGGTAGAACAATGTATGCATAAATGAAAACTTGTCCATGTATAAACGGAGATATCATTAAGGCCACCTTTAAAAATGTGACTACGCTATACACTTTCTGATGCTGGTCATAGCCATCATCACATCTTCAAACAGACTAACTCCTGTCAAAATTGAAGCATTTTCTCCTCAGAATAGATGATACCTTAAATTAAGTTCTTTT
>VYZV01038455.1:2278-23540 GCA_013401275.1 Pandion haliaetus | reverse complement strand
GGAGAGTCTACTAATGCATATATCTAGATTTTTAAGACTCTAAATAAACAATATATTTACTTTTTCCTCACAGACTCTTTTGAAGAATTGCGTTTCCATGAGTCAGGAATCATGAACAAAGAGTAAGTACTGTACCTGAATATTTGTCAACCTCTCTTTGGCACTCCATACTTAGCTGTTATTGCATGTGATTATTGATGTTAATTTTATGCTTCACTCATGCTAAAGGTTACGTGGCCGTCTCACAGTTTTTCCACATCTTCTGTAATCTGTTACTGCCTTCTACTTTTCTCCTTTCTGAAACTGCCCTCTCCTGCTTTATCTCCTAGTTCGCAAATCACTCCGCCAGGATGATTTCTGAAGGGTATCCTTAACTCCGCTACACTTACCTCTAGAATTCAGTATATAAACCTCATCCATCTTTCTAGCAGAGCATTTCAGGGATTTTAAAGAATGCTAAAGAGCCATCAGCCTGTTGCTAGTCATACAATGCTACTGCCAGTGCTGATGGGATGCAGGGAGGCAGTGAAGCGAGAAACAAATTACACATAACCTTGAGCAGACCTCGAGAGAAAAGGAAACCTAAGGATCTTCCGACACTTGGGAAAAACAGCTGCAGCACTCTAGAGTTAGTTTGTAGGAACCCTAGTAGTGACAGTGTGGATGGGCAACAAAGCCTAGGCTTGATTTTGAAGCCAGCTAAAATACACTGAATGCATGGCCAGAGTCATTTACCCAAGGTCATATAGGGATTCAGTACCATGTCCTAGCAAGTAATGCAAGCTTTCTGAACCCAACTCTGATGTCCTTCACTGAGAAACACTGCCTCCTGTGTTTCTTTTCAACAGGGGCATTTGAAGATAAGGTTTTTCAAAGCAGTTCCAGAGTCATGTATTAGTGGATAGCTCTAAGAATATGTTTTAAATAACATGGAGCCAATGGAATTTTCCATGGGTAATAAATAGACTTCAAAATTATTACTGTGTCACAAATTAGCCCTAAAAATATTTCTCTTGTATAAGCATCCAAAGTGAACAACTCATCTGGGAGATGGAGTCAATAACTTTTCACTTTCTTTATGTGTTTTTTTTTCCTTGCATACTTCCCCAAATTTATATCTGCCTCTTGTAAAAAATATTAAGACAGAACTGAGAGGCAAAGACTGAAAGGGACTTCTGTGTTTGCTGCTGAGATATTTTCCCCAAAGGAAATCTAATTCTCTAATAAGGTGACCCATCTTTCTTCTACTATGAGACATCTTGTCTCTTACACATAGTGAGTATCTGAACTTCTGCTCAGGTTACCTCACTTACACCACTTACATTGGTGTTGCAACATTGTATCACTGCAATCTCTCCATCTTCATTTCAGGGTGGCTTTTTCTTCTGGGTAGCATCACAAAATCACTGTTCATTTACTGTTCTTAGCAATCCTCACCCTATTCTCTTCTGTAGTGAACATCTAACAGCATATTGACTGCCTGGAAGTGCTATGTCCTGCATCAGGATTCAATAGCACACAGAAAGGAAATATTCAGTACTGAAATTTATTCCCTTTGTTGCAGACCAATTAAGTTACAAGGAACAGAGCAACTCAAATGCTGCCAGGAATGTATTTTTTTATTTCAAAACATGCCTTAGATAATTGAGGGTAATTACTAAAACTGAATGGGAAATAACAGCACAAATTAGTCTTTGGGTTTAGAACTTTGTGTCTCAGACTTTTCATAGCTTTACCTTCTTTATCCTTCATATTTCTCCTGCTCTATCCTTTGCATCTCTTCACACACTGCCTCTCCTCCATGGGTTTTTCCATGTTTCTTCCAGCGCTCCCAAATTATGGGAGTCACCATGTAGGGCATTCCTTTAAAGACACTTCCATTCCTTTAACAGCTCCTGTGATTACTAACATGAAAATGTATTTTCAACAGTTGGAAAGCTCTAATTTGCTGTAATATGTAAGTGGACAAATCATAGAATGGTTGAGATTGGAAGAGACCTCTGGAGGTCCTCTAGTCCAGCCCCCCTTCTCAAGCAGGATCAGCTAGAACAGGTTGCTGAGGGCTGTGTCCAGATGAGTTCTGAATATCTTCAAGGATGAACTCCAGAAAGTCCCTGGGCAAACTGTGCCAGTGTTTGACCACCCTCAGAGTAAGGAAGGGGTTTTTTTAATTTAAATGGAATTTCCTGTATTTTGGTGTGTGCCCATTGCCTCGTGTCATGTTACTGCAAATCACTGAGAAGAGCCTGGCGTCCTCTTCACTCCCTCCCATCAGATATTTAAAAACATTTATAAAATCCCCCCAAGCCTTCTCTTTTCCATACCAAACAGCCCCAGCTCTCTCAGGCTCTCCTTGTATGAAAGATGGTCCAGTCCCTTAAACATCTTCATAGCCCTTTACTGAACTCATTCCAGCAAGTCCATGTCTTTCTTTTACTGGTTAGCCCAAAGTTCCATACTCAAGATGTGGCCTCACCAGTGCTAAGTAAAGGCCAGGTGTGGCCTCACCAGTGCTGAGGAGTTGCCTTCCTCAACCTTGCTGGCAACACTCCTCCTAATGCAACTTCAGATGCAGCTGGGCTTCTTTGTTGCAAGGGCACATTGCTGGCTCATGTTCAACTTGGTGTCCACCAGGACACCCAGGTCCTTCTCTATCAAGCTGCTTTCCAGCCCCAGCATGGACGGGTACATGAAGTTGTTCTCCCCAGGCACAGGACTCTGCATTTCCCTTTCTTGAGCTTCATGAGGTTCCTCTCTGCCATTTCTCCAACCTGTCAATGTCCCTCTGAATGGCAGCACACTCAACTGCTGTATCAGCCACTCCTCCCAGTTTTGTATCTTCTGAAAACTGGCTGAGGCTGCACTCTGCCACATTGTGTGGATCCATTAATGAAGATATTAAAACAGTATTAGCTCCATATCAACCCCTGGGGTACACCACTAATGACTGGCCTCCAGCTGGACTTCATGCCACTGATCACAACTTTCTAGGCCTGGCTATTCAGCCAGTTTTCAATTCCCTTCACTGCCCGCTTATCTAACCCACATTCAGCTTATCTATGAGGATGAATCATATACATATATGCAAATCCTACTATGCTGCAGCTCTTTTTTCCCCATTCTTTTCCCATTCTCCTAACAACATGTTAAAAGGGATTTTACTGTAGCCCATACATACTTTAATTCCCAGTGTAGGGGTGGGGGTGTGTGTTTGGATGAAGGAATCCACCCTGTGACTGGCATAGGAGCTGTGCAGTCAGAGAGCAGTAATAGCTGATTGTCCAATTTTGATTCAAGTTCTGAATGTTGCTAATCAGTAGTTTTCTCTCAGAGACACAACCACATTTCACTTTTTTAATCTGTTGGCTTTAGGGTAGAACTGAAATTCACAGGGAACATAAGGGAGGCCATGTAATTTCTTAGTTACAGGCTTGCAAAACACTCAGTTTTTGCGTGTCGCAGAGGCTATGACAGAAGCCATATTTCAGAAGATGTTATTTTTAGCAGTAGCAAGAGGTTGTGGTTTGGGGAGGGGAGGGGTTGTTGGGTTTTTTTAAGCTATGGTTTTAAGCTTTGTTTGGGCTTGGGTCCATCAGTCAGGATCACCTCACAACATTTCCACAAAGAGCAGGGTGCCTGCAGCTTCTGCTTACCACCCCAGTAGAAATGATAAGTATCTGCAGAAAAGTTTTTTTCTGTAGAAAAGCTCAGTCTCTACTTCATTTTCTGTTGTGGTTATTTTTAGGCACTCCAGACACCAAGAAAATGTTACTGCAGAAACACCCTGTAGCTACCAGATCTTGTAAAGAAATAGCAAACTTGGCTTAAACTAGTTAGCTCACTACTGATAGTAACATACTGACAGCAGCTCACTGCTCAATAAAACAAACCACTGGAGTATTTATCCCCATGAGCAGGCAAGGCTTGCAGCTCTCAGTTTAAAACTAGCTTTATTAGATTCACCTTGGCTGAAGTCCCTCTAGTAACTAAATTAAAGATATGCAATTAGGTTTTATGCATGGGGTGGGGGTTGAATTTGTGCGTGTGTAGGAGCACTAACATAATAACCTAGCAAAAATTCATGTTCTGGCAGGTAACTGGTTAACTCTACAGTAAAAGAAAAGTTGTGTGTATAATACCCAATATCAGGGCATTCTGCCTGGAAAATGATACCTATGCTGCACTTGCAGATTTTTTTCTTGTTCAGTTGGGGAAAGGGAGACTTTCAATTATCAATGCTCAGGCTTAGCTAAATGAGAAGGCTTCATAAATACCCATTTTCTGAGCTATCACAAAAAATACAATGCATGTTTCAGAAAGTTAGACTTTCATGGGGCATTGGACCAAGGAACAAGAACGGGCAAATCTGATTTAGAAAATTAAGAACAGTTCCTGAGGTCTTACCAGGTTTATCAGATATATATTTTGCTATAGCTTTTATAGATGTCAAATATATAGCTAGTCAGCTCTCCCTCCTAGCTTCCTACCTTTTTGAGACTGACTGATCAGTGGCAGGACTCACCCAACATAAGTCTATAATTCTGAAGGTGTTTAAAAAAAAAAATCCAAAATTATGATAATGTATGAGTTTGGACCACAACACACAGCTTTCTGTAAATACAGAAATTCAGTAACCACTGAATGCACTACTGTAGTCCCTAGATCTGCTGGCAGTAAAACACATGCCTGTGGACCTGACCAGTGTAATTTTTGTGGAAAAACCCCATGTGTATAAAGTCACTTAGCATTTGTCTTATCAGACTCAAAGTCAGTAAAATAATACAAAACACAGAAGAGATGCACCTGCTTTTCTCTCCTGTCATAAGAGAAACAAAGCCATTTATTCCCTCTAACTTGGAAATCAACTGGAAATAAATACCTAAATACCTTTAAATCCATGAGCTATGTTAAAGTCAACATTCTTTTCCATCCTCAAGCAAAGACATTCCCAAAATCTCTGAAAACCTTGCCACAGTCAGTCCTCTAGCGCAAAAAGGACAAATATTTTTACCTAAGACCATGAAGGAAAATAATGTCTAAAATGGTAGTTTCTTTGTACATCATAAAATAACATCAGAGAGAACAAACAACCTTTGTGGTTCATGCTTCCACATACTGTCACTCTGTGGGTGCAGTATAGAAATGCAGTTAACAGTTTCTGGAACAGTGCACTCATCCTCTTTTCTGGTTTTTTTTATGTCATTTTCTCACAAAGCTGACCAGAGGGAAAGAATGTGTGCCTGCTATTATCCTCTTCAAGGTCTTATAACAGCCATGCAATATATCACTTTAAAAAAATATTTTTTTAATGAACAAGTTGCCCTCGAGGCTGAAGACTCGTGAAACCTCCCATGCTAGATAAACCCACCACTTTTGGTTTCGGCTACAGCCCCTGCTGCGAGTGCTCTTTTGAAGTGCTCACAGGTAGGGGCAGCTCAGCAGTGAAAGCCTTGCTGTTTTAAACCAAGGAGCCTGAACCCAGAGAGCTTACTTTCTTCTTGTTCTGGAAAAACTCCTGCTAAGCTGCAGGCAGACGTATTCAAATAGGAGGGTGATAGGTACATTAGAAATACTGTACTTGATGAAATGACATTTTGTGTGGGAAAGAGGCTCAAATTTAAGCTAAGGTCTTTGCACCTAAATGTAACCTAGCCATAACCTGAATTTTAACCTGTGCTTTAAGGCTGATGGCTTACCTTTGCTATGGGAGTGGATTTTTAACTACACCTTAGACTGAAGAGGTTGTGGATTCACCTGCCTCTGAAGTAGATACAGAGATGTCTCTCTGGATTGAGAAGCAAGTCTTTAAGTAAAGTTCCAACTAAGCTCCAGCAATTTTAAAGCCAATGTTTTAAGACAGTGGGTTTCTTTGTCTGCAGAGAGGAGCTTCAACCCCAGCTGTGACTACTTCAAAGGCAGAGATGCCACAGCTGGAAGTAGAGCTAGAATTAAGATGCCAGCTTCAATACAGGCTAGGTTTTATGATCCAAACTTTTTCAGTATCAGTTTTATGAATGTACATATTTTAATAAATTAGAAGTCATCTATAACACTAATTTGCAATTTTAAATACAGCTACACTCTAAAATATTATTTAGATGAAGTAGATGTTTTAGCATTTTTGAATTATTTACATTTGTCAGAGGCCTTCCTTTCCAAAGGATCACAAATATATTTCCTGTAGTTTTGTAAGGTGCTGAAAATAAGATTTGCCTTTATTAGCATGTCAGGTAGAACTGTTCCTATGATCAATCAAGGCCTCTGAAATATTTATATAATATACTGAGGAAATGACTTCACAACCTAGTCAAGTACCGTATTCACTGCAAAAAGGCCAGTGCTACTATAAGGAGAGACAGCATTATTCCCCAGACTGTTCAGAAATAACCAAAACACATCAAGCACACAGCTTGGCATGTGAAGGGAGAGCTAAGAGCAAGGCTGTGGCTTTTGTCACTCTGTAGGTGTGGCAAGGCAGGTAATAACTAGCTTCTCATCGCAGAGACACTGCATTCAGGGGAAGCTCAGTTTACACTGGGGAAAAGAACAGATTTTATAATATTGTTAAAAAAAAAATCCCTATGATACATTTTTAAATAGCATTTCCTAGGTTAATCCACAGAGCCCACCTATCTTATCCCTGATCCACAGATATGTAGTTCTGCCATTCTCCATCTCCTGAGTTTGGAGTCTAAAGAGAAGTTCTAGACATGGGCAAGGGACACAAAAGGAAAACTCCCTGCTGGTCCATTCTCTACAGGGGGTATTGAGCCAACAGAAGGAGTAGAAAAGTATCTTAAGAACAGGCTTTTGGGGGGCTGTTGATTCCATTTTTTTAGTCATGGGTTTTATTTCCTCTGAAATTAAGCTCTATTTTTAAGAGTTTGCCCTTTTATTTTTTAATTGAAAAGCTAAGTCAATAATTTACAGACTTGCTCACAAAAAGGTCTTTTAAAAAACTTCTTAAGATTTTCTTGGTGAAGTAGCTTTATTTTACTTTATCTTAATTATGTGATGAACAAAGCATTCTAGTTTATTTGGCTTTATTTATATGTTTCCTTTCCTTCAGAAATAAAATTAAAAGAGGACAAAAATGTAGAGAATGGGATGAAATCAGGAGGAAAAACTAAATTAAACTGGAGACAGCTTGATGCTTCCTGAGAGTCCTTTCTACATACTCATTACACCTCCCATTTCCTCCCTTCCTCATCTGGGCAAGAGGCAATACTCCATTTTACTAGCCCGCGATGAGAAGCAATACAATGTTTGCTATCTGGCCAGTCTGGATTTACTGTCAATTAAGCTGCTCTGTGCAAGACACATTAGAGTATCTCTTGTTCCATACTGGCATTCACATTTTGTCTACAGCTATGAAGCTTTTTCAGTCTTTCTAACAAGGTCAGTACAATGTCTTTGGAGGGATTATATGCTTGCCTTTTTCTTAGTGCGACTTAAAAGTATAATAGAGAGCTATGGAGTAAATATAATGCTGTAATTAACTGGAGTGGCTCTGCTGATGTTATTAACCATGAGCGTGTAACTCAAGTGGCTTCTGAATAGCCATGAAGCCCCAGGAGTGAAATACAGCTCTGTATTCACTTCATAGCCATCTGTTATTATTAAAATATGTTGGATTTTCCGGTTAATGCTGAAAGTTTTAAAGTAAGGCATCACTATGAGATGAAAGGAAATGCTTTTCTAGACAGCACGTGATTGGGGGAGCAGGCAAAAATTATAATATATTGGTACTAAACATTAGTTTTATTTTACTGTGTCACAGCAGAGACATGCTTGCAATGCTGATTATCCATCTTTTTCCCCAATGTAATGTTCTTTTTCATCCTAATTCTTCATTCTGAGCAGTTTCTGTACATCCAGCATAACTATAGCCTGCATTAGGGAGGAGTGGAAAACATACAGTTCAAAGCCATTATGGCTCTCCCTGCTCTGTGGTACAGAGCCCAGCTTGTACAAGTTGTTGTAGCTTTATTAAGGTCAACGTTCCAGCAACTGCTAGAGTGTCTGAGGCTCTTGTGGTTTTGATCTGAACATACTCATGATTTCCTTCTTATCCGCTTTCCCTCACGTACTAAAGATTTATATTTCAAAAACTGTATGCTTAAAATGTCACCTTTCAGTTCACATGCAAGCACTTAAAAGTTTTTATTTTTAAGGTGCTTATGCCATCTCTGGACCCTGGGAAAGCAAGACAGGAACCCTGGCTGGGAGAGCAAAGCTTTAGCAGGGATCAATACTTAAGCTTTTAGCACAGAATTGGAATTTCCTGATTTTTTTTGCTGTTTCCCTTATTACATGCACCATCAATCTAGTTCTATTTTTAGAAATTTAAGATATTGCAGGACAAGCTATTAAAAATGTGAAATTGGTCATGACAGGGAGCTAATCACTGAAAGCTATCCAATAAACTGGGCAATGTGGACCTCACCCTTTTCCTTTATAACAATACTCTGGCCAAATGTCTCAAGTACAGCCAAGTATCCACAAGTCTCTGTCAAGCCACTGTAGCTGCGTGGAAAGAACTGGGGGCTGAGATGAAAACAGTCAGTAGAAGTGTGAATCTGGTTATTGATGGGTGGGGTGTGGAGACAGGGTTGTGGAGCATTGTTTAAATTTGGGACACAATCAGATCTAGGGCTGGAGTTTGAGACTAAAGTAACCAGAGCTTGTTTATTACAGGACTCTGCAATGCATTTGGAGTTAGATGAAGGCTGCTGCTGCTGCTATGGACAAAGAGCTTATGTTTGTTTGAGGCTATATTAAAACTAGTACTAGAACTGGAGTTAGTGTAATGTTCTCAGAGAGTAAGAACTGAAAAGATGGTTGTGTTTCTGAATGCCAGTGAGACCCACAGGGCCAGCAAATGCATATTATTGAAGGTGACTTTACAGATGGATACGGTTTGTTGAGACACAGTAACGTCTGAGGCAAAGGTGTGGCAATTAGATGAGCACGAACTGAATTTAATATGGCAGTGGATTTGATCAGACTGGTAGAGTTAGGGTGAGAACTGCCCCAAGGGATGCAGAGCCAAGAGCCAAGGGGGATGGTAGGACCGTCAGGGCAGGGGTCTTGCCAGCCAGGGCCCATCATCCCACCCCAGTGGGACAAGCAGGGCACACCCAGGGATGGTAGCCAGGTTCAGCCAAGGGTCCAAATCACACAAGTTGATAGCAGTGAGGCAGGGCTGAGGCCAAGCTGAGAAGTCAGATTGCTGGTCAGGGTTACAGTCATGTCTGATGAGGGTAGGAAGGCTCTACAGAGGGATCTGGACAGGCTGAATCGTTGGGCCACGGCCAATTGTATGAGGGTCAACAAGGCCAAGTGACAGGTCCTGCACTTGCATCACAACAACCTCATGCAACGCTACAGGCTTGGGAAGACTGGCTGGAAAGCTGCCCAGCAGAAAAAGACCTGGGGGTGCTGTTTGACAGTCAGCTGAATATGACCAACAGTGTGCCCAGGCAGCCAAAAAGGCCAACAGCATCCTGGCCTGTATCAGAAACAGTGTGGCCAGCAGGAGCAGGGAAATGATCGTCCCCCTATACTCGGCACTGGTGAGGCCGCACCTTGAGTGCTGTGTTCAGTTTTGGGCCCCTCACAACACTAAAGACATTGAGGTGCTGGAGCGTGTCCAGAGAAGGGCAACCAAGCTGGTGAGGNAAGTTTCAGGAGGGAAGGTTTAGATTGGATATTAGGAAAAATTTCTTTACTGAAAGGGTTGTTAGACATTGGAACAGGCTGCCCAGGGAAGTGGTGGAGTCACCATCCCTGGAGGTATTCAAAAAGCATGTAGACAAGGCACTTCAGGACATGGTTTAGTGGGCATGGTTGATGGTTGGACTCAATGATCTTATAGGTCTTTTCCAACCTGAATGATTCTGTGATTCTAATCAGGGTCAGACACAGCCCAGTGGATGCTGGGCAGGTTCAAAGTCAGGCTGGAAAGTCCTTTTGTGGGTTGGAGTCTGAATCAACAGGGTCCATGGACAGATATGGGCAAGGCTGTGGCTGAACTGGAGACTGAAACTTCTATGACATTGTTCATTGGGTAGGGTCTGACGGCCGCCAGCTGAGCTGAAACAGGGATCCTGGGCCATGGGCAGGGGTGGGGAGAGGCCCCAGGTGAGGCTGGTCAGGGCCATTAAAGCCTATTAGTGCCCTCAGGGCCCTCACAGTAGATGATGATGAGTAGTTACAAGAGTCCCTGAGCTACCCTTTAAGATTCAGAATTGGGATTGAGGCTCAAGACCTAGATTGAGGAGATAGCTTTAAATTATGTCAGATAAACTCCACAGAATTAGGATGTGGGCTGATAGCAGTGGCATGGTTAGGTCTCTGGAAGGTTTCACTCGAGTATAGTTAAGACTAAGTTCCACTCAAGGAGTAAATGGTATAGTAAAAGGCATAGTTTAGTGCTTGATCAGTCAAGGCTAGGATAAGAGCTGTGGCTGGCTGCGCGAATGAGTTGTGTTTAGTTTTAGGATGACAATAGATTGTCTTGCAGTGTCTCTCTATAGGGCTAAGACACATTTTTTGCCAAGTGGGGATGAAAATCCAGGTATTGGTTGAGCTTACTAAGCTAAAATGGAAAAAAAAAAAAAAAGAAAATGGCTTTTTGGTGGTTTTTTTCTGGATGTGAACAGGAATAAGTTGCAGATTGGATGAAAGCAAGGATGAGGGGCTTGGCTAAATTTATTCTTTCAGAAAAATAGTTGGTTTATTGTGTTTGTGTCAGTGGTCAATTCAGCATAGACAAATACTGAATGTGGATCCCCCTTCCAAAGAGGTTTTGGTTGTAATTGACATTATTGAGTGTTAGATCTTACCGATACTATGTTGAAGCTGAAACCAGAGCATCTGGGCTTTAGCAATTCCAGTGATCTGCTGACCTAGATGGAAAACTGGCCAGTCTTTCGCAAGATTTTTCTTAGGTCACCACTTTGGACACACCATCATAGTAAAGCTGCCTGGGTACAGCACTACTGACCTTATCTTTGAAAGTAATTCTTCTGGTAGCATTTTGAACATCCACAAGGGCAAGCAGCAAAGCCTGCGCTAATACTGTGGCAGTGGGTTAATTGAAAGTCTGAAGGGCCTATATAGCCAGTGAAGAACCTTTGAACCTGCTGTCACCACAGAAAAAATTGATCAAATTATGCAAAGCCTTCTATTAAAGAGACATGTCTTTAAACAAATAAAGTAATGTTCTCTCCAGTAGGGAAGGAAGGAGTAGCTCCTCAGACTAATCTAGCCTTCTGATGGGGGCATCATGAAAATTCAGTTTGTTCATTTTTTACTGTAATAGATATTATAGACACATTAAAGACAACTGTATTATAGGCCTATGTTACAAGATTAATAGTGAAAAAATGCATTATTATAAATCAGTTTTTAGTATGTTAATTCATGTTAGTAAGATAAAATCATCTTCCCTTCTTCCAGCACATGCTCACTTTTGGCAGCCCTTTAGCTGCCAAAGTGTTCCTTTTCCTTTCAGTAGCATCCTGATGATGCTTCTAGTGACATCTGTAGGAAAAGTACAAGACTTTTGCAGCCCCCTGTCTCCAACATGAAATGTCTATTGCTGTCAAAAGATAATATCTCTATGGTTATTGTTGATACCTTGACAGCAAGAAGGAAAAAAAAAATATTGACGCACATGAATACAAATGCAAAATCAACCCGAGAATAGATGTTTGTATTAAGAGAAAGTAATTCCTCTGAAAAAGCGTATATACATACTGAGCAAGGTATGGAGTTTGTGAAATAGTTTTGTAGTGATGGACAAGACAGATGAGGATAAACGTTGCTTTTCTTTTGCTTCTCCTGACCTCTTTCTCTAGGTTCTGTTCCATATTCTAATGGGGGCAAGAATACCAAAATTGGTCAGTTTGGATGTTTAGATGTTATTGAATGAAACTTTCATTTGTTGTAAATAGATTAAGCTTTACTTTAAAACCTAGCATAATTCTTTTCAGCTTTCACCAAAGATACTGCTGAAGTATCTTTTTCCTTGCAGTGGAGCCTGCCAGTTCTCATTTGACTGCCTTTCCCAGCATAAGTTTTTATTTGCAGATATTTTGGACGTGCTTCCTTGACATTTAACCTTGCATTGTTTAATTTGGCGATGGAGGTCAGAGTCTGGTTTCACTAGGCACAGTGTCTGAACATTAGACACTTGGGATAGCATTTTTTTAAGTGTCATGTTATGGCTGTATGGTGAATCTTCAGTCCATTTTGCTATATTCCTTAATTTAGCCAGAATGTATATCTACGCAATAGCATGTGCATAAGAAAGTATTCTGCAGTATGCTAGAATAAGGGCATTCAGTAATGGTACCACTATTGCAAATGGCAAGTTGGAAAAGCAGTATATTTACAATCCTGTTTTTTGACAGACTTCTATTGCAAAGAAAGGAATTATAGGAATCTGATCAAAACCCTTTTGAAATCAATGGGAGTTTCCCCATAAACTTATTTGGCTCTAGGCCATTCATTAGATTATGAATGAGCATGCTGATGGAATGATGTAATGTTAATGATTCTGCCATTAACTGCAGAAGTAGCCGAGGTGAAGGAGGTGTTTTGAGAAGGTTATGCCATTAAGTTAGCACTATTGATTTTTACCAAGTAGCCTAATCATTGTGCTCTCCCCAGATACGAAAACACTATGTTTGGTCTCTCTAAGCAATGTGTGACAGCAATTAATGTTGCTACAATGCAGCAATAAATACAGAAGTAAAAAATAAACAATTGAGTGTAACTGGAAGAAATTAACTAGCTCAGTGTGGAGCCAAGCACCATACCTGGTCTGATTCAAAGACCACTTCATGCACAAAGGATGGGCAACTTGAGGACTGTTCAAGTTTTATCACCTTCAAATCCCTTTGCATCACAGACAAACTTGACCTAAAAGTTTGTGCTGATCCATTATGGAAATCCAGAGTTCCCAGTTATTCATAGAATTGTTTGTTTGTGGTTCTTGGACTCTGCTTCTGCTGAATGGCTTTCAAGGACCGAAGAACTGGGACAAAGATTAAATATTAGTCTGCAGTTGAAAATGATGATTTAAGAAATCATTTCTAAAAGATTGCTGCTTGTGAAGTATGTCTGCTTTTCATCTTTGCCAGCTACCAGAATCAGGCACTTATTCACAATGGCTTCAGAAACAGCAAGGTCTATTCCACCCCAGTCCCTCTCCTTTAGTAAGCTTTTCATGTAGACATCCAACATTTCACCTATGTACATGCCTGTAGCTGTCAGGCAGCATGAACTGAACTCCCAGGAAGCCACAAGATCGGGTAGCTGGCAGCACTGAGCAGATAGCCAGCCATGACTTCTGTAGAGTTTATACCCTCCAGAGTGGGGTACAACTGTAGAAGAGTGGTCAAAACCAAGGAGAGGGTTAATCTGGGATTAGTCAGGAACAGAGGCAGATGGTAATCTAGGACTGGTCAAGAACATGAGTTTTTACCTCAAGTTGGATAATTGAGAAAGAGAGAGAAAAAAATCTCTTAAGTGGAGGGGTTTATTTTAATTTTCAGGGGCACTTAGCTAGAGCTAGAGAAAAGCCAATCTTTTCAAACATGAATCCTACAGATTCAACAGCAGGTTAATTCAAACATATAATTTATATTTCAGGGCCCCAATCTGAGTGATATGAATGTTTAAATAAGCAAATATTACCTATTCAGCAAAGCCCCTTCTCTTTCTCCCAAATTGTAGCATTTCTTAAATTTTGTTTGTCAGTGTGAGTTCTACAGATTCTTGAATCAAGACACCAAAATATTCTGTGAAATTTACACGTAATTAGTAGATACTGTTTTCCAGTCAGTCCCCTACAGAAACCAGTAGTTTACTATTTGCTGTCCTCCATAAAGAACTTTGTGTTTAGGAAATGTTGATGGCTGTTTTTCTAACAAAACACGGGTAATTAAAAAAAAAAAATAGAAATAATCAAATTTTTTTTTTGTTATTTGCTAATGATTCAAAAAAATCAACAATATGCATATAAATTAAAGAATCAGCTATGAAGGTACTTGCTTGCTTTCACCCTTACTTGGAAGAATGACTGCTATGCTTGCCTCTAATACGGCATGGAAACCATTCCTGTGAGAATACTTGGAGCAATCATTTTCATCCACCTGTAAACTGGATTTCACTGGCAACCTGTAAATACAGTGTAATGCTGTCAGGTTCACAGATACTAAGGATGTGGATATAGGTTTACAGTGCAGTATCTGTAAACTGGAGTGCTTCAGTGTACACTGTTCTTTTCTCTAGATACATATTTCTCTCCTACCTTGGGCAGGGTAATTTTATTCTCCGTAGATACTAAGAGCCATAGTTTAGGTTAGACTGTCTGTGAGGCAGGGATCAAGCACTTGCATTATTTTATCTATATGCAGATTACTCCACCTTAACTCAGATAGAGTGAAATTAAATTAAAAGCTGCTTACCTATTAGCTCCTTCCTGACAGCAGGTAGCAAGGAAGGACAGAAATGGCATTTTCTTTGAGTTCTATCTCGTTACTTGCCTGTCATGTGCAATAGGTCTGCTCAGGTTATTTTATGATTTGCTATTGTAGAGAAGCAGCAAACCATCAGCGTAACAGGAATAAGGAGGGAATTTTGATTCAGGCACTTAAGTCTGCCTCAAATCTCTGCTGAAACAGCAGGTTTGCCTAGGGGTATGGGGAAGATTGCCAGACTCTGGTGGTATACGCTAGAATGAGCTATACATGTAATGACAACACCCTGGGCAGTGCTGGGTTGCACAGCAGCTCTCCAGATTCTCTGGCAAGTATCTGTAGCCAGCACCACATCCTCTGAGATAAGTTATCATCTGCCTGGCTTCTTGTCTGCTCCCAGGATGTTGCGCATCTGCAGAGGAGTGAGATAATAAACCTTCAGCTCCTCTGACCACTGAGACCGGGATGCCTAAGTACTCTCTAGGCAAGTGGAAAGCTAGAAGGCTTTAGCTTCCTTGTTCACACCAAACTGTCCCCAAAAGGTCTGGCAGATGGTAACCCCAAGATTTCAAGCACTAGTGAGAGAATTGGGAAGTTAAATATTTTTCCCTCTGACTTCCCTGGGTGAATAGGCATTTGCAGTCTTCATTACAAGATGCAAGGGCAGAGATAAGCAATGTATCCCGATGTATGGACTTAAAAAGCCAGTAAAGATAACTTGGTAGGTAACAACACAGAACAAGTCTGAAAACTATACTGCTTATGAGAGGCAAAAGAGAATATAATTTTATATATATATATACATATATGAACATTCTGACAGACATATATTGCAGGCAGAATTATATTTAGGTGGAATGTTTTCAAATTTTGCATGTCCTCTGAGAGTGTCTGTGTTACCAGGATCTCCATGAAAAAGTAAACACATTTGTTTCCCATTCACATCTTTGCTCTTTATTCCAGAAGAAACTGTCTACCATTTAAATGTGAAAAATCCCAACGGGTCACACAGAAGCTAAGAAATGTAAAAATGAAAATAGTTGCAGTGATGCAACCCTAAACCTCTACAAAATGTTAATATCATCCCAGGACGAAATTCAGTTGAGGCATAGTAATTGAATGACTCCCATTTCTATGGTGACAAACCACAGGGCTTCAAAAGCATCTTTTTATTATTATTATGTTACTATAAACCATTTTACATGCATTAAAGACTTCCCTCAGTCATGCCCACTTACTTCAGTATTTAGCTGCTTGGACCGAAAAATGTGAAAACCCTAACCACATGATAGATTTGGTTCATTTGTGTTTTTCCTCATCTTCTCATAGACTACATGATTTCAGGTGAGTTTAGCAAAACTTACTGAGAGATCATTTCTATTCACACTTAATAAGTATTTTTATTTCAATCCACTGTTTGCCTAATTTCCCTGCTCTACATTGTGCCATGGCAGAGCTGCTGTTGTAGATAAGAAAGTGCTTGGCATAAACATGCACAGTAATATGAACAGTAACCACGGGTAGCAAAGCCTCGCACTAGCATTCTTCCAAGTGTCAAATGTCTATGGTTACCTTTCAGGTACCCACAGCCCCTGACTCTCCTGGCAGCATCTCTTCAGCCAGCAAGTCACTGCCTGACAATTTATTAGTAGTTCAAACTACATGAAGCTGACTAAATGCGTTCTAGTCTCAAGCACGTGAATTGAGGTGGCAGATGCTACACTTAAACAAGTACATATTATTAATGAAGCTGCGTAGTACTGCCTTGTGCAATATATACCATTAAGGAGACATACAGGAAGGGTAAGGCAAGGAGGAGGCAGGCTCATGGTTCATACTATTTTATTCAGGAGCAAAATTTTCATGCCACACCTCCCTGAGGAACCTTTGCAATGTGGTTCAGATTGTATTGCAGCATTTGGCTTGAAGTGTCCCAAACCACTCTGTTGCTGTGTGAATATGTTTTGTCTGGTGCGATAGAAGAGTAGTTGGAAGAAAACTGTGCCAAACACCAAATCTTTTCCAGGCATTTCTCTGCACAGCATGGTGTCAGGCACAACAATAAAAAACAAGTCCCAGTTTTGCAACAGTAATGGCTTAAAAGGGCCAGTCTCTGTGAGTATTTGCAATTAAGTTTGAGTAAAATATTTTCTTCTCCTACAAGATCACAAATGCTTGGCTTGAAACATGCCTTGTGTAGTGCTGTCCTTTTCTTCAGCCACAATGGCTTATCATTTTTTCTCTTTTTAATCTCTCCCATCCAGTGCAAAGTCACCTGGCTAGGATTCATTACAGCAATTCCAAACCAGATGGGGTTGTAATACAAATAAAAGTGTATTCTGTGTATCCTAATTGTCAGCCCGAATACCTGTATTAATGAGTACTAGAGAGGTGGGATTCATAACACATTCGCCAGGGAACCTGTTTCCCTGATAAAGCTAGTTTTAATATCTTTTAATATTTTGTATGTGGACTGGCAAAGAGCTGGCAGTTTGCAGCTTGTTAATGCAGTTCGGCACTAAGGAAACGTTTCTATTCAACATTTCTAAAATCTGCATTTAATCAGTACAGTAATTAATTAATGTTCATTGTATTTGTGTTTCTGTGGAGTTATTTGAACTGATATTATGCTGATTGGTTGGTGTGTTTATACATATCATTTTAAAGGTTGCCAGGGAAACCTAGAGCACTCTTTTTTGAAGAAAATAATTCAAATTAATTGTACCACTCATAATTTTTAAATAGTTTTGCAAGTGATCAGTTACATAATTATGCTAAGAGAATGTAGCCTTTAATATTTATTATTATGTTCCTAACATTTACTTTAGGTAGAAAAACCAGAACAAGTCTCCTCCTACATGACACACTTGGAGGACCACAGCTGTAGTAGTTTAAATATGTTAATCATATGAGCATCTGTTTTATGGAGTTTTTTTCTAATGTCACAACACTGAGTACAATGCTTCCGTGGATGGTCTTATTACTGATTCATAAACCTGACCTTTATAAATTAAAAGCAAAAAGAAAAGTGCTCCATTTTAGGGCAGTATCTGGGACATATTTCAGAAAAGTGGTTAGGCCTTTGCCTCAGACCCGGACGATGCTTCTATGCCTGCGTCAAACCTATGATCCTGAAACCCCTGTGACAGCTGAAAGGTCAATGACTCTTCCCTGCCTTTCCTTCATCTCTGCCTGCCTGCGTGCATGTGGCAGGCTGACCCTGGCCAGCAGCAAAGCCCTGCAGAGCCGCTCGCTCCCTCCACCCCATGGAATGAGGCAGAGGCAGAAGAGCAAAAGTGAGAAAATTTGTGGGTTGAGATAAAGACAGTTTAGTAAGCAAAGGAAAGAAAGAAGAAAAATGAAACAAGTGGTGTGAAGGCAATCACTGAGCAGTGGCTGCCTCCAAAAAACCCCTCCCTTGGTTTTTATTGCTGAGCACAATGTCCTCTGGTATGGAATATCCCTTTGGTCAGTTGGGGTCAGATGTCCCAGCTGTCTCCCCTCCCAATTTCTTGCCCACCCCCAGCCTGCTCCCTGGGAGGGCAGAACAGGAAAAAGAGAAAGCCTTGATGCTGTGCAAGCACTGCTCAGCAATAGCCAAAACATGGTGTGCTGTCAACACTGTTCTGGTCACAAATCCAAGGCANTTTGGTCAGTTGGGGTCAGATGTCCCAGCTGTCTCCCCTCCCAATTTCTTGCCCACCCCCAGCCTGCTCCCTGGGAGGGCAGAACAGGAAAAAGAGAAAGCCTTGATGCTGTGCAAGCACTGCTCAGCAATAGCCAAAACATGGTGTGCTGTCAACACTGTTCTGGTCACAAATCCAAGGCACAGCACCATATGGGCTGCTCTGAAGAAAATTAACTCCATCCCAGCTAGAGCCAGTACAGCGCACTGCAAATTAGCTCACATAACATAGAAAGACAACTCTTTGCCTGTCCAAAACTACCTCAGATGAGCTTGAAAGCTGAGCATATACCACAGGCCAGTCAGGGTACAGAGGCTCTGTCTCAGCCTGTGTGGTAGGTTGACCCTATCTCAATGCCAGGTGCCCACCAAAGCCATTCTATCACCACACACCTGCCAGATGGACAGCAGAGAGAAAATATAACAAAGGGCTTGCGGGTCGAGATGAGGACAGGGAGAGATCACTCAACCAATTACAGACATGGGCAAAAAAGACTCGACTTGGGGAAAATAAACTTAATTTATTGCCAATCAACCAGAGTATGGTAATGAGAAACAAAACCAAATCACAAAACCCCTTCCCCCCCCCCCTCCCTTCTTCCCAGGCACAGCTTCACTCCCAGATTCTCTCCCTCCTTCCCCCCGCCAGTAGTGCAGGGGGAGGGGGAATGGGGTTATGATCCGTTAATCACACATTGGTTTTGCCGCTTCATCCCCTTCAGGGGCAGGACTTCCTCACACCCTTCCCCTGCTCTAGTGTGGGGTCCCTCCCAGAGGAGACAGTCCTCCACGAACTTCTCCAACTTGGGTCCTTCCCACGGGCTGCAGTTCTTCACAAACTGCTCCAGCGTGGGTCCCCTGCGGGGTCACAAGTCATGCCAGAAAACCTGCTCTGTGGGCTCTTCTCCCCAGAGATCTGCAGGTCCTACCAGAAGCCTGCTCCAGCACGGGCTTCCCACGGGCTCGCAGCCTCCTTCAGGCACCCACCTCCTCTGGCGTGGGGTCCTCCATGGGCTGCAGGTGGATATCTGCTCCACCGTGGACCTCCATGGGCTGCAGAGGGACAGCCTGCCTCACCATGGTCTTCCCCACGGGCTGCAGGGGAATCTCTGCTCCAGCGTCTGGAGCACCTCCTCCCCCTCCTTCTTCACTGGCCTTGGTGTCTGCAGGGTTGTTTCTCTTACATGTTCTCACTCCTCTCTCTGGCTGCAGTTTCTGTGCCCCCACAACTTTTTTTCCCTTCTTAAATCTGTTATCCCAGAGACGCTACCACTATCGCTGATTGGCTCGGCCTTGGCCAGCAGCGGGTCCGCCTTAGAGCTGGCTGGTATTGGCTCTGTCAGACATGGGGGAAGCTTCTAGCAGCTTCTTATCAGAAGCCACCCCTCTAAACACCCCACCCCGCTACCAAAACCTTGCCACACAAACCCAATACAGCCTGTTAAAGGCCCTGAACAGCCTTGCTCAGATGTGTATTCCCCATGTGGACCTCCCATCCACCGGCAGGATCAGTCCCAAAGTCACCTCTCATTTCTGCCCCATAGGAGGGATGGGGGGAGTAGTGACACTCTCCCACTGACCTTCTGCACAAGTTACAGCATTCGGAAAGGAAGGTTTGGGGCTTGTCCTTGGGGGATCCAAGCCCCCTTTGGAAAACACCCACAGAATGAGGACTGCAGAGTATTTTGGTGAGAAGCACTCATTGCCTGCCTGACTGCCATGCAGAAAATCCACCCCTCCTTCATCACACACAGCAGAGTAGGCTGTAAGTGAAGAGCCAAGAGGTGCACGTGCTCAGCTGGGGTGCAGGAGCCCACACCAGGTTCCTGTACCTCTGTTTTCTTTTCAGTGGAGAGTGAATATAAGCAGAACACAGTAGTGATCGAGGTACTAAGCTACATACCTCCTCTGATCACTAGATTATTTCATACAAAAGATGGTGGATAGCTATCCTTCTCTTTTCCTCAGAAGAAAGCATCTCCTTATGCTTCCAGCTGCATACTGCAAGTACAGGAATGCATCTCCTCTGCAGCCTGAGCAACCTCTGAGATTTCAGGCAGCTGCTCTTTACTAGCTCACAGCAGCCTCCTGTTCAGCAAGCTTGAGATTTTGGACACTGCTTTGAGGTATCTAACTCTACAGGCAGTAGCCAAAGAAGTCCAAGATCCACAGAAGACCTAGATCCCTCCCAAGCAACATCTGGAGGCTAGGCAGGATATACCCAGGCACCCAAAATGGCAAGACACACCTGTGTTCAGGCAACTTCGACATCTGAGGTTGTCTTCAATAGTGAGATAGCCCAATCCAGCCAGGTTCACGATCTGTCTTACTTGCCTGTATCACTTCCAAAAGTGAACTCTCTGCTATGTGGTCCCTTAAGGTCTTTTGGCAATGATGTTATCTGTTGTTAGATTTAAACTTTTTTTAAAATACCTCTGCCCCACTGACTGCAGTTTTGCTTAATCAGGGCCACAGTAGATGTGGCTAAGCCTTCTCCCAACTCAAACCCCACTACTGAGTAACAGCATCTACAGAGACAGATGTTACCAGAAAACAAAATAAATGGTACAACACACTTTCAAACCACTGTTTAACAGAATTACCTTGTGTCGTGGTTTTAGGTCAGCTCAGCCGGTAACAAAGCACCACGAAGCCGCTCACTCACCCCCCACCCCCGCCCCTGGCCACGGTGGGATGAGGAGAAAATCCAAAGGCAGGCTCATGGGTCGAGACAAGGACTGGGAGGGATCACTCCCCACTTATGGTCACGGGCAAAAGACAGGCTCAACTTGGGAAAAAAAAAAATCAATTTAATTGACTACAAATCAAAACAAAAACAAAACACAAGGGTATTAGGAAGGGAAACTAAACACCAGAACACCTCCCCCCACCCCTCCCGCCTTCCCAGCTCAGTTCCACTCCCGATGCTTTCTACCTCCTCCCCCCGGCGGCGCAGGGGAACAGGGGATGGGGGTTGAGTCAGCTCACCACACATCGTCTCTGCCGCTCCTTTCCTCTGGGGGAAGATTCCTCACTCGTCCCCTGCTACACCGTGGGGTCCCTCCCACGGGAGACAGTCCTTCAC
>VYZV01038452.1:4785-28797 GCA_013401275.1 Pandion haliaetus | reverse complement strand
CCAACCCCCACACTGCCGGTTCCCCTTCTTAAATCTGTTCTCCCAGAGGCGCTACCACCGTCACTTCCCTCCCAGAGGTGGGTCCGACATTTTGGCGCCGGCGAATTTTCCAGCAGCTTCTAAAAGGGGCCGCCTCTGCAGCCCCCCTCCCCTGCCTCCAAGGAAAACCGCACCACACTAGCCCATAACACCATCCCACTGTGGTGTGGGGCAGGGGTGGAATGAGCAGTTGGGCCTTTTTGCTGGCTGGACTGAAACCATGACACCACTGTTTCTAAGACTACTTTGAAGTGTTACCAAAACTCTTAGTCAGCAAAATTCCATTCTTTGAGAGACAATAAACACTGCACAGGGAAGGATTTAGAAAGCAAAGGAATAGCGCCAGAGAGAGAAGAAAAGTACGTTCAAGTAAGCTAAGTCTTGTGGTACTCTGTAGCCCCCAAGGAGACTCGATCATGTATCAGGTATGAACACAATGCTTTTTGTAAGGAACAACATCAAGTAAAATCGACTTTGCAAGATTTACAATTCTACATGTAGAATCCCTCAGCTACCTGATCCGCCCTCAAGCATTTAGTTCACAGATACCCATAAGTACACCCCCTCCTGTTTTGTACAAGGAGGGTGTCGTGGTTTCAGGTCAGCTCAGCTGGTAACAAAGCACCACGAAGCCACTCACTCACCCCCCACCCCCGCCCCTGGCCACGTTGGGATGAGGAGAAAATACAAAGGCAGGCTCGTGGGTCGAGACAAGGACTGGGAGGGATCACTCCCCACTTATGGTCAAGGGCAAAAGACAGGCTCCACTTGGGGAAGAAACAAAATCAATTTCATTTACTACCAATCAAATCAAAAAAACCCAAGGATATTAAGAAGGAAAACCAAACTTCAGAACACCTCCCCCATCACCCCTCCCGCCTTCCCGGCTCAGCTCCATTCCAGGTGCTTTCTACCTCCTCCCCCAGGCGGCGCAGGGGAACAGGGGATGGGGGTTTTGGGGTCAGCTCGCCACACATCGTCGTTGGCGCTTCTTTCCTCATGGGGAAGATTCCTCACTCGTCCCCTGTTCCACCGTGGGGTCCCTCCCACGGGAGACAGTCCTTCACGAACTTCTCCAACGTGGTTCCTTTCCGCGGGCTTCAGTTCTTCCCAAACTCCCCTGGCGCGGGTCCTTTCCGCGGGCTGCTCTCCAGTCTCACACTGCTTCAGCGCAGTTTTTACCATGGAGGCACGGCCATCTTCGGGAGCCTCCGCTCCACTGTTCACACCCATGGGCTGCAGGGGGACAGCCTGCCGCCTCACCACGGGCTGCAGAGCCATCAGCCTCCCCCTCCTTCCCCTCCTCCTTCATTGACTCCAGTATCGGCAGAGATGTTCCTCTCAAGTTTCCCCCACCACACACTACCGGTCCCCCTTCTTAAATATGTTCTCCCAGAGGCACTACCATCATCACTCCCCTTCTAGAGACCTGTCCGACATTTTGGCGCGTCCGACCTTTTGGGGCGGCGAATTTTCCAGCAGCTTCTTAAAGGGGCCTCCTCTGCAGCCCCCCTCCCCTGCCACCAAGGAAAACCACGCCACACAAACCCATAGCAGAGGGAAATCCTGGCAAGTCCTCTGCTATGGGGACTTTGCAAGACAAGGTTTAATTAAGATAAAAAGAGAGGGGTGGGAATCATTTCATGGTATCCACTTTGCTACTGCTTTGAATGTGTAGAACTTCCAAGATAAGCCTTGCAGATCATTGCAGTATGCACCACATTGCTGTATGCACCACAATCTGGCTTGATATCTAGATATGCTTCTTTGGTGCAAAATGTATCAAATTAGAACAGATTTTCAGCTGAATCACATCAACATAAAAGCAGAAGTAATAGCCAAATTTCTTATCCTAATGATTTCCCAGCTGCACCTAAAAAATGTCCTACTCCTTCTATCCTCAACCCTTACATTTCAAAGGAGCACTGCAGAGCATGCTTCAGCAAATAAAAGAATATAGAGTTCATTCTTCTTTCAAGAGATGAGCCCGAAACTTTTTCTTTTTAATGTATATCATAAGATTTCCAGTAATAAAGTCTCAGCTTCATCACTATGACCTAAACAACAACGAAACAGTAATTTTAATGAAATTAGAAATATTATGTATTAGGTATGTTGTGGAGGAGTCTGCACATCTCCACTATAACTTCATTTATCTGTATAACCAGTGGTATCTTGTGTTTTCTATCATAGCATGCTATCAAGTGAAAATGAAAATCCCTCTTAAAATACTTTAAATGAAATTCAAAATTGAATATGTGACAAATCTTCAAACAGATGCACACAATTATGCAAGAGATTTACAATTCTAATGGTTTCCTTCTTTTAGTGAACATGAGATATATACACAAGCACCTTCCCTCCCTCCTTGTCATATTCATCATGATGTTCTATTTCTGGTTTCAATTACTTTCGGCAGTGAGGAGATACACCAATTTATTTAGAAAGTTGGTAACTTTGAGGCCAAATTAAAAGACACAGTTTTATGCAAATATATATATTTTGAATGTACTTGAACCATAAAGATGTTTTACATCTAGTCATGGCTGTAGTAATGTATTTAAACTCTTTCCTTCCTTCCTTCCTCCCTCCCCTCCTCCCCCAAATCCAGATTATAACACACTTTACATCCATCAGCTAACAATTTCCCTATTTTCCAATACTCCTTAAGATTATTTACTTTTCCCTTGTCAATTCTAACATCTTTAGCAAAAGGTTTTTTCCCAAAATTAATTTGGACTAGTTCCCCTAGCTTTGGAATACACATTGCAATGAGCCTTTCAATCTGTAAAATCTAAACCAAATCCTCCAATACTTTGTGCATTTTCTAAAGACTACATTCATTCCAGAAGGGGCAGTAAGGTAACTTGAATTTTTGTACAGATGTTAACATTTGTGGGAGTAAAGGTTAAAGTAGGCATGGTGTCCTCTATCCACCAGAGAACCAAAAAGCGCATCCACTTCACCGAAAAGCAGTAAGTGATGCTAATTATGTAACCACTACTGCTAATGATTTTCCACTCTTTTTGAAAATTACTGTTAATATTCAACTAAAAAATTAAGTGGTACTGAGAGTTTTCAGTTAGCATGTCTTCCAGAAAACCTTGGAGTTAGCAAAGACTCAATCTATTAGAAGACAAAAAATGTGATAGCGTGTCTATCCTGACTTGAAAGGCTGTATACATCGGTGTACTAATTTTGCATGATTTTTGACAAAATAAATGCCTAGTACAAATGATAATAAGCATGGGATAAATTCCATCTGAAAAATAACTATACACTTCCAAAATAGTTGTTCAAAGTCTCACGTTCTAAGTGAGTGCAGTGTAGTTTGAACATCCTAAATAACAATCATTCATCTATCCCATACCAAACAGTATTCATTCTGCTTCAGAGTTAACTCCAAATTGTTAGATTTCTTACATTAGGAAAGCATATACTCACAGTCAAACTTCTAGGAGAAAAGAATTCTTTGTCCCACAATCTTATAAAACCGTTGTTATGGGTTTGTGTGGTGCCTTTTTCTTTGGTAGTGGGGGAGGGGGCTGCAGAGGTGGCTCCTGTAAGAAGCTGCTAGAAGCTCCCCCAGCTCCAAAGAGTCGGCCCCGCCTCTGGCCCAGACAGGGAGTGACTGTGAGAGCGCCTCTGGGAGAACAGATATAAGAAGGGGAATCGGCAGTGTGGGGGTTGGAATGTGATAGGAACCCCTCTGCTGATACTGAGGTCAGTGAAGAAGGAGGGGGAGGAGGGGCGCCTGAGGAGGCTGATGGCCCTGCAGCCCATGGTGAGAAGGCAGGCTGTCCCCATGCAGCCCAGGGAGGTGAACGGTGGAGCGGAGGCTCCCNATCTTCCCCCTGAGGAAAGGAGCGGCGGAGACGATGTGTGGCGAGCTGACCTCAAACCCCCATCCCCTGTTCTCCTGCGCCGCCTGGGGGAGGAGGTAGAAAGCACCGGGAATGGAGCTGAGCCGGGAAGGCGGGAGCGGTGGGGGGAAGGTGTTCTGATGTTTGGTTTTCCCTTCCTAATATCCTTGTTTTTGAGTTGATTGGTAGTAAATGAAATGGATTTTGTTTCTTCCCCAAGCTGAACCTGTCTTTTGCCCGTGACCATAAGTGGGGAGTGATCCCTCCCAGTCCTTGTCTTGACCCACGAGCCTGCCTTTGGATTTTCTCCTCATCCCAACGTGGCCAGGGGTGGGGGTGGGGGGTGAGTGAGCGGCTTTGTGGTGCTTTGTTACCGACTGAGCTGAAACTGAAACCACGACAACCTACACACTAATTCTGCTTGGGGTCCAAAAAAAGCAAGCATGCAAAGAGTAAATGAACTTAAAAATTCCTGTTTCCAGCAGCTATAGAATATAACATGTAAGGAAGTCAATGAAATTCCATAGTCAGTGCAAAAATTTCTTGGTCAGTTAACATACAGAAAAATCGTACTGACATTCCAAGAAGTTGCTTCTGAACACCTGGTGAAGCTTGTTTTGAGATTTGCAATAAAAGTTTTAATGCAAAGGAGAGATGTCATTTAACATTGTGTTGATATCTTGTTAAAAAAAACAAGCTGTATGTTATCTTTTGGAACAAACTGAGATATTGAAATTTGATATATTAAAGAAATAAAAATAAGAATTAAAAATACTATGTTAAATTAGTATCTGTCTGCATAGCTGTTACAGGTTTGTGTGGCGCGGTTTCTTTGTAGCATGGGAGGGGGCCGCAGGGGTGGCTCCTGTGAGAAGCTGCTAGAAGCTTCCCCAGCTCCTAGTCAGACCCGCCTCTGGCCAAGGCCAAGCCCATTACTGACGGTGGTAGTGCCTCTGGGAGAACAGATTTAAGAAGGGGAACTGGCTGTGTGGGGGTTGGAACGTGACAGGAACACCTCTGCAGATACTGAGGTCAGTGAAGAAGGAGGGGGAGGAGGGGCGCCTGAGGAGGCTGGTGGCCCTGCAGACCGTGGTGAGACGGCAGGCTGTCCCCCTGCAGCCCAGGGAGGGAAGCAGGGGAGCAGATGCCCACCTGCAGCCTGGGGAGAAGCCCACGCTTGAGCAGGGGGAAGCCCCCTAAGACAGCCATGACTCCATGGGAAAGCCCACGCTGGAGCAGTCTGTGCCTGAAGGACTGGAGCCCACAGAAAGGACCCATGCTGGAGCAGTTCGTGAAGAACTGCAGCCTGGTGTAAGGACTCATGGTGGAGAAGTTCATGAAGGACTGTCTCCCATGGGAGGGACCCCACAGTGGAGCAGGGGAAGAGTGAGGAGTCCTCCCCCTGAGGAGGAAGGAGCGGCAGAGGCAACGTGTGGTGAACTGACCCCAACACCATCCCCTGTTCCCCTGCACCGCTGAGGGGGAGGAGGTAGAGAAAATCAGGAGTGGAGTTGAGTTCAGGAGGAAGAGAGGTGTGGGGGAAGGTGTTCTAAGGTTTGGGTTTACTTCTCATTATCCTTGTTTTGATTTGATTTGTAGTACATTCAATTAATTTTGTTTCTTCTCCAAGTTGAGCCTGTTTTTTGCCTGTGACCATAATTGGTGAGTGATCCCTCCCTGTCCTTGTCTCGACCCATGAGCTTTTCTTTATGTTTTCTCTTCATCCCATCGTGGCTGGCAGGGAGGAGTGAGCGAGTGGCTGCGTGGTGCTTTGTTACCAGCTGGGCTTAAAACAAAACAATAGCCCAAAAACTCTAAGTTTTCTAGTTTTGCAGCAAAAAGAAACTTAGAGCAGATTTGGAAAGTAAAGTAAAACTTCACATTTCATCAAGCTTAACATCGATAGCAAATGACCCATTTTTCTCCTCCTTTCCCATTCAGTTAATTACTGTTTCGGAACATTAAGTGCACTCAACTTTATGTCAGGCACTTAACTCCTGCTGCTGATAAATCTGTCTAGCAAAGGATTTGATCCTTGAAGTTAGTGCTTCAATAGATAACTTTAGCAGCAACACACCATGTAAGTCACCGCCTGCTTGCCAATTTATTAAAACAACAAAGTGAATGTATGTTTATTTCCACATCAAAACCATGTACTCTCTAGAATATGTGTGTGTGCATGTTAGCATAAACACTCACTGGTAAACATTCAGAGGCAGGCTTGGAGTGCCATATTATAGGCAGAAGGGAATGAGAAAGTAACAGCTTACATTTCCATACAGCTGCAGTTCCAAAGCATTCCCAGGCCTTATTTTCTTTATAGGCAACTAAAATACACACTTTCTCCAGCCACTAGCCATTTCTGAGTTGAAGCACAGCAGCTGTTCAACAATTGACAGCAGTGCCACACAGTCAGAAGGGCCCGCTGACAAACATTTGTTTTCCTCTGAGATAGATGCATTTCAGTGATAAACCAGAGTAGCTAAATATTATTTGCAGGAGCGCTTTGATCCCTTGATCGCAAGCCTATAGCAACAAAGTCTGCTGTGCAATCTAAGCAGACAAAAAATTAAGACAACTGAAAGCAAGAACGGTCTCTATATAACAAATGTGAAACTAAGGCATAGAAAGCTGCCTATAAAGAATAGTCTAAGCCTACATCTAAGGTCCAGGATAACCAGAAGAGTAACATTTATCTTCTCCCAATGCACCACAGTAACGTAACTCATCTCTACATAACACAGAATTGATTCTGATCCTCTTAAAGCAGGACCTGTACGTGAATTGCCACATCATTTGAAGAACTGTTCCCCAAATGGTTTTGAGAACTGCCATTGCAGTAGCTGTGTACTAATTGCCCAGAGAATAGCTAGATATGAACATAAAGTGGAGGCTCTTAGGTACACCAATTGTTCATAAATACTTCTGTATTTTAAATGGGTTTTATGAATACCAGTTATTTCAGAAAGCACTATTCTCACATTATCTACAGAGAAAGTATATGAAGCCAGGTTACCCTTGTGGCTTCTCACTAAATACAGACAGGAGACAGCATGTGCAGTAGTGTTCATTTACATACGCACATGCAGAAAGATACCCTGAGGGAACAGCATAGAAATCTGTTGGTGTCATCCTGCTCATCACAGTCTGGAAAACTTCCCAGGCACCTGAGAAAAGCTCGGTGCTGCATGGGACAGTTTACTTATGCAATCCAGGGCCGTAAGCACACAAGAGATCTCTCTCTCTCTCCATCCTCAAGCTTCCACATAGCTCCAGATCCTGTTCCTCATCCTCCAAAACAGTTGCTGCGAGGAGGACAAGTGACCTGAACGAGTCACAAATCAAGCAGTGACAGCAGGATTCATGTGCACACGCACAGACGGACACACTCTCCTCTGCTACGTGGTGTTGACAGGGCTTGTGAAGAGTGTAACATTAAAGTGTTATCAGCCTATTGTAATGCATGGATCAGTTCACACTTCTCAAACCTATTGTTTCCAGTGGTCTGCAGATGAGGTATTAACCAATATGAAAGTATATGCCATTGCCACCTGAAAAGCTTTTCCTCACACCTGTGAGTACTAAAATAAAACAGTAGCTAAGAGTCTGAGACTCCAGCGGTCAGAAAAGTAGCACAGCACAAAAAGCCCTACTCAACTCTTACCCAAAGACACCCCTCTTGTCAAATTCAAGTCAATTATAAAAGTAAGTCTTCCAATGAGGCTGGGGCAATTACTTTAACAGTGAGGGAGTCCTTCTCAGCCTACATCATAAGCTCATTCCTACTGCCATTTCTCTCTCAGAGGATCACCATCCATCTGGATTTATGTTCTTCAACCTATTTACAAATGGGGAGGATGCTTACTCTATACTCTGGCACGACAG
The DNA here is from genome assembly GCA_013401275.1 of Pandion haliaetus. Taxonomy (NCBI): domain Eukaryota; kingdom Metazoa; phylum Chordata; class Aves; order Accipitriformes; family Pandionidae; genus Pandion; species Pandion haliaetus. The sequence goes on along the minus strand of VYZV01038452.1, from coordinate 21,010 downwards.
TAACTCTGTATGTGTATGACCCAAAGTATGAGAGTTAAGCAAGTCCCATGAAATTTAATTAAAACTATGTACTTCTATCATTCAGGTGCTTCTGAAACTTCCATTCTTCTTAGGGTGTCTTAAAAACTGTTTCATTTATAGTACCTGGTGTACCATTTGGACATATATATTACAAGAATATATTGTGTTTTCTTATGAAAATGGTAAGGCAGAAAAGCTTAAAAACCACGTTTAGGGCATTTTAAGAGCACTGCTGCATAACAAAACAATCAAACTCTGATTCCTGTTTTAAATTACGCTTAGGACCAAAAGCATTCAATAACATATGTAAGATGTATGGATATTTAACAGCATCCTTTTGAACAATTACAAAGCTCTAGAGTAGATGCCAGAATCTGTTGCCACCTTCATGTCTATTAAAGTGCCACAATAATAGATGCTAGTTATGATAGGCTTTTAGCCCAACTGTTACAGGGGAGCTGTCAGTTCACGGAGAAAACAGGTAATTGTACTTGAAGTGTTTAGTGCAGTAACAATTATACCTTAATATATTTCCTTTAGATCCAAGGAAAACATATTCAAGTTTTCAATACGCTGAAGCAAAAACTACCACTGATGAGTTATGAAGAGCAAACAACTAAATAAAAGACTATGGTGATTTCTAAGCAGCCTGCAAGAAATATACTGTTAAAACAGTCAGTTAAAAGTCCAGCCAGGCAGGATACTGCCCAAGAGAAGGGGCAAAGACTTGTAAGAATCTTTTCTTTCCCCCAGTCTCTCATCCAGAAACACCCTAATGATTAGCTTAAGACAGGAAAAATTCAAAATATTGCCTGTCCTGATGCTATTATTGGGGCACGATGGCAGTTATTTCTGAATACCCAATCTTGCATTGCAGTAATCATACCTTTTTCTGGAATAGCACCTAGCTGTTTGGGAAAAAAAAGCTGCAGAGAACCTGCAGGTGACCCTCTCACATACAGACAAGAAACACTTAGCAGACCCTGAGGCAATAGCCAGGAAAATACTGGGTAGATAGGGAAAACAATATTTGTTACATGCAGTTTTGCTTCTGGAAAAAGGAAAAGGAAGACAATAGGCAGCATTCTGGAGATTACGAGGACAATCCTAGAGCCATAGCAACTACATGGGACCAATCTATACAGCAGGAATGACAGACACCAGTTTCATACAATGCTCCAGTTTTCTCATATTAAGAGATTCAGTTAAGCACAAGAGACTGAGCTCCTCAAGTCCAGGTCAGATCAGAAACTTCCATCTGCAGAGACAGAAGAAACCCCCACATTTTACACTATGTCCATTTGGTACCTAATTTCTGGTATTGGCTGACTGCCTCATTACAGAAAAAAGAGCACTGTTTGCTGGTCATCTGTACCTGTAAATTCAAAACCTCTCAGTGACAGTCCCAGATATTGTCATCATCTATGCTAGTAAGCTCTTAAAGCATTTTCTGACATGGCATCCTGGGTTCAGCTGGGATAGAGTTAATTTTCACAGAAACCTGGGAGGGGGCACAGCCGGGACACCTGACCTGAGCTAGCCAAGGAGCTATTCCATACCATGTGACATCATGCTCAGTATATAAATGGGGAGCGGGCTTGGGGGGGGGTGTGCTCTCTCTCTCTCAGCGGGGGAAATGGCGGAGTTTCGGGTTCCGGGTGGTGAGAAGTTGCACTGTGCGTCACTCGTTTTTTTGTAAGTTCTTTTATTAGTACCATTGTTGTTGTTGTTGCTGCAAATTCTCTCCTTGTGTTGTCCCAGTAAACTGTCCTTATCTCAACCTACGAGGTTTTGGTTGGTTTTTTTTTTCCTTTTTCTCCTTCCCGATTCCCCTCCCCATCCCACCAGAGGGGCGGGAGGAATGAGCAAGCGGCTGCGTGGTGCTTTGTTACCAGCTGAGCTGAAACCGAAACTACGACACATGGGTTTGGCCTCTTCTCCTTGGACAACCCCAGGCCTGGTATGGCAGCTGGAATATTTTAGGGACTGCTCCCAGCAGGCAGTTTGAATGCAGCCATCATCTTGTGACATTTACAACATTTAACAGCAGAGTGCTGACAGCTGCCATCTCAGCACCCAGATGTTTGGTTTATTTACATAATCATTCAAGAATTTTTAATTCCTTCAGAGTTTAATCCGAACTCTAAAGAAAAGAGTTTTTCAGAGCTGCTGTGGTGTTCCCTCCCAATTCTCTAAGTGTGATAATGGAGATGTTGAACCATTCATAAATTTCATTTTCTTTAGAGTTTTTGTGCCTGAGATTTCATTTGCATTAGTGTTATTTTACTATCCTCAGTGATATTACTGTGTTTTAACTGGCATAACACAGCAACAAAAATCCACATTGTTTACATAAAGTAGTAGTAATGAAAAATCTTATTACTACAGGTGTTAAGATGAAATACTAGATATTCACTCATGTAAAAAAAGTACAATTGTTTTATAAACTCCACAGCCCAACCTGGCTTCAGCTTCCCTGCAAATCTGTTCTGGTTAGTTACCTTAAGGATATCCTGTTTTGGAATTCCATGGAGTGTGCAGTAATAATAAAGATGCTCCCAACCCATTAAAAGTTCATCCAGGGCAGCTTGCTGTGGACAATAGCCAATGAGAATGCCTTCAGAGCTAGCAGACAGTATATCTATTTCAGACCTGTTTAAACAAAAAGCAAAAGACTTGAATGTTGTTTAAAGAAACCACAGCCTTGGGTTTCACCCTTGGGATACAGAGTCTTCAAGACAAACACACTTACCCTCAACTCCACAGGTAAATGAGTTTGACTCTCTTTGCTATGATCACTTACCATAGTGTTAGCAATTAATATGTTTAATGTGATTGAAATAACCACGGAGGTGCTAAAGCCCTGTGTACAGCCCCCACCAGTTAATATTTAAAATAGGGAAACAATAACTCGATATGATTTAGGGTTTTGGAACTAGCTACCAGACAATGGGGCTTTAGGGTTATGTCAGAAAAGGTAATGGATTGTGATCTGGTCAATAAACCTTGAAGAACCACTTGGAACTGCCAAGATGAGGGAAGAAGTAGGAAAAAGCTAATTCCTACAGGGGGAGATCATGACCACTGACTCATTGTCCACCTACTCAAATGATACCACCTCTCTAATGAGAATAGATCATTTAATATACTAACTCAGTTTGGTCCTTCACTTGCAACTTTATCCATTAGTGCTGACCTTGAAAACTTAAGGAGTTCCCATTAATAAAGAGATTCTAATGTATTCACTAAAGAACTCATGGACCTTATTTTTTTTTCATCTCTGTACCTGTCAAAGCATAAAACAATCTGACCAGAAGGAAAAAAAAAAACAAAACCCAACATATGAGGATTCTGGTCTTTTATTGAGACTTTTTTGGTACATATAGTACAATGCCTATTCTTCCCTCAGCTATATCACTGAGTAGATTTCCAAATCAAAAAGCTGGAGATCATCCTTCAGTTTTGTTTAGCCAGGTCTTAAGCTTTTTCTGAACACTGAAAGAATAGATAAAAGAAAAACACAGCATAATTTTTAATTAGAGTACGTATCTTACAACAGAAAACTGATGTCATCTTTGGAAATTGATTTTCCTTGAAATTCAGTTAATCTCCATTTATACAGTAAGAATTATGATACATTGGTGCAAATTATCCTGAAAAAAATCAAGGACTCAGGGACGATTCCGTAAGTTCAGAGTGCTCGTCTTACAGAGTTCTTTACTATCGATGAAAGAAACTTGCCAGACTTGCAAGATACTGGGGATAATAAACCAAATCTGAGTGAATAAAATTTTTGATTCAAAGTTATTCTTCCACTGATCATTTTAAGGACTTTTACACCAATCTATTTCTTTTGTGCATTGAAAGAAACCCCTGAAGTCTGATTCCAGCCCTGAAGGCTACACTGAGGTGGCATGGGGCACTCCATTCAGAAAGACTTTGCTGGCACTCAAAAGAAAACAAAACACTGGAACGAGTGACAATGATCTTGCACAAAACTTGTTGCCTTCTCCCACCTGATCTGGACCTGTAGTTTCTAGAAGGCTAGGCTGGTTATTGCAGCCTAGATTTGGTTCTTATTTGTTACAGTGGATACTGGCAATATAGCTTATAAGTAGCTGTAGACTGACATTCAAAGGTTCAACTCAGTTTCAAGTTTCCAGAGACAACTGAGTAATCTCGATATCAGCCTTGGGGCTTTTGTTGGAAAAATTGTATCACTATTGACTCTGCTGTGCACTTTGCTTCACTTTTTGTATGCTTTTTCTGCAGTTTTTGAATGCAGTTATAATAAAGGCAGTGATATATATGGTACTTACAATGGCTTCTGTAGAGAGATACATTCCATTAATTAGTCAAAATGAAATATAAATTTACAAACTGCAAAAGTAGTTAGACATTCCATTGTACTCTTAACTGCACATTCAATTCAGTGAATACTAATACTCAATTAACTTTATAAAAAATCAATGTTAAAATATAAATAATGTAACTATAGCTTAGTTATAAACTCATTATACTGATATACAGTGTAACAACAGCGATCTCAGCCATTATATTGATGTAAATTTATTCTGCCTTTCAAGTAAAGCTATTTGAATTATATCTGTAATTATTTAGCAAGCTGAATATCATAACTATCAAAACTGTCCAAGTTCTAGTTATAAAGAAATATTTTACTTTCCCTTCTTTGGAGAGAAGTTCTTTGGTCCTATGACTTTGTAATCCAACAGCTGAGATGACTGACACTTAATTCAAATAGGCATGGGGAGCTGGTGTCATGGAGGATCTCTCTGTGCAGAAGGACAATGGAAATTCATGGGAGAAAAATTCCTTCATAAGGAAGACTGCCAAATGCTTCAGGCCTGAGTGGGGTAGCTTATGAACAAGATGACACCGGGCTTATCTATTTCTTCCTCTATGCACCCCACTACAAGTGAGACTTTGCTCTAAGTATGAACTTAAAGTCAATTCTGTTCAGCAAACTACAGTGGCAAAGACTGCAAAATAGCACCACAAAAGGCAAACAAACCACTAGTCACATTATTTGTTATTTTACATTGATCTTGACATGACATATCAAAGCATTTTGACACATTGTCTTCCAAGCTGTGTTTAGTCCTCCTCAGTTGAGGGAGACTTTATGACACAGAGGCACTGAATAAGGTTTGGACACAAATATTGAAATGGGAAGAAAACAAAGAATGGCCCGTGTACATTCAAAAAAAAAAAGTGGAACAGATGTACAATATCTTCTGATACATCATGTCCGCAGATTCAAAGGCTATGAGGACTCACTTTGTTCTCCTTTGTTTTGCCACTTTGTTAAGTGTCAGCTTTTCTTAGTAGATATTTAATACAGACCTTACTTCTTCACGGTATTGGAAAGAAAAAAGTAACTACAAAAATGCTTACAGTTTTGTACACTAGCTTTCATTTAGCAAGCTCACACACTGATGGCAATCTAGTTATGACAGTAGAGCTAAGCATAACCTAATTTGAGTCCATTTGTGCTCTTAAAGAACAGCTGTGCTACAGAATGCAAAAAAAACCCTAAATATCAAGCAGATCATGCAGTTAAATCTTACACATATTTAAGCTTGACAACTCCTTTGCATGGATGTTGTTCAACAGCCAGTCAGAGTCTCCTAATGTCTTATAGCACCATGCTTTATGAATACAGGTAAGCAAATCTGATGAAAATACTCTCTAGTCATTTTCCTTTTTGCTTTTGAGATTTCTGCCCCGTATGAGAGGGACTGCAGGTACTTCAGTATCAGTATTTTATTTCCACATCTTCCAAAGTAACTGTTTCAATGTTGCTTCCCCCTTTGGCACTCTTTAATATTGGGGTTCCAAATATCCCTAATATGGAGACACACTCTCTATATGATAATTATTTTTACGTTTTATTTTGACAGATACGCTACTGATAATGGCAATGTTAATGAGTGTTATGGGTTTGTGTGGCGCGGTTTTCCTTGGTAGTGGGGGAGGGGGCTGCAGAGGTGGCTCCTTTAAGAAGCTGCTGGAAGCTTCCCTGGTGCCAAAGAGTCGGACACGCCTCTGCAGCCCAGAGAGGGAGTGACGGTGGTAGCGCCTCTGGGAGCAGGTATTTAAGAAGGGGAACCGGCAGTGTGGGGATTGGGAAACGTGAGAGGAACCCCTCTGCCGACACTGGAGTCAGTGAAGAAGGAGGGGGAGGAGGGGCGCCTGAGGAGGCTGATGGCCCTGCAGCCCGTGGGGAGACGGCAGGCTGTCCCCCTGCAGCCCAGGGAGGTCCACGGTGGAGCGGAGGCTCCCCAAGATGGCCGTAACTCCATGGTAAAAACCGCGCTGGAGCAGTGTGAGACTGGAGAGCAGCCCGCGGAAAGGACCCGCGCCAGGGAAGTTCGGGAAGAACTGAAGCCCGCGGAAAGGACCCGCGCCAGGGAAGTTTGTGAGGAACTGCAGCCCGCGGAAAGGACCCACGTTGGAGAAGTTGGTGAAGGACTGTCTCCCGTGGGAGGGACCCCACGGTGGAGCAGGGGACGAGTGAGGAATCTTCCCCCTGAGGAAAGGAGCGGCAGAGACGATGTGTGGCGAGCTGACCCAACCCCCATCCCCTGTTCTCCTGGGCCGCCGGGGGGGAGGAGGGAGAGAAAGCACCGGGAATGGAGCTGAGCCGGGAAGGCGGTATGGAGGGGTGGAGGGAGGTGTTCTGAGGTTTGGTTTCCCTTCCTAATAGCCTTGTGATTTTTTTTGATTTGATTTGTAGTAAATGAAATGGATTTTGTTTCTTCCCCAAGTTGAGCCTGTCTTTTGCCCGTGACCATAAGTGGGGAGTGATCCCTCCCAGTCCTTGTCTCGACCCACGAGCCTGCCTTTGGATTTTCTCCTCATCCCAACGTGGCCAGGCGAGGGGGTGGGGGGTGAGTGAGCGGCTTTGTTACCGGCTGAGCTGAACCCGTAACCACGACAATGAGGTACACAAAATAATAAAAAAATAAAATCCCCTGTGAATGGCATGTTGCTATTTTCTTCCCAAGATTGGCTGTGGTTGATGATAAAATCCTATTAATTCTCTTACTGAACTATCTTTATCACACCACAGTTACAACCAGAATGGGATTGCAAAGGTTAGGAGTTCCCTAAAAACATTTTCTGCAGAAGGATATGAAAATAAAGAAAAGCAGGGTTTTGGTAGACTGCTCAGCTTGTACACTACAAATGTGCATTTGCCATGTAAATGGTAAGATACAAAGTTTAGGCACATAGTGAATTTAAAATATCTATTTGATTTGTAGTGTATCAAAAAGAGACAAGCTTAATAAAAACAGATCAGAAGCTTTCACTTCCTCAGAAGAATGCCCCCATCAAGAAGAATGCTAGGAAACCCTGATTTGCGGAAGAGATGAAGTTGGCTCTGGTATTTACTAAACATTCCTGCTTAATAACACCCCATCTTATGAACCTCAGTGATACTGAAAATTGTTAGATAACACCTAGCTTTTATGCATTTTACTAAGCTTCTTAGGAATTCTTAGGAATAAGCTCCTTTTTTTGTGGTATTAAACATTCTTTTATAAGTACTTGAAGATGATGTGAAACTGCTCTTCTGCCGTGTTAAAAAGGCAGCTGCCACTCAGAAGTACATTTTTCTTATTTTCCTTGAGAATCTAGCAGGAGTTCCCTGAATAAAACTTGCTTACCAATGTGTGAGGCTCTTTCTATATAACCCTATGCACCTCCACAATATTTTAGGTAACTTTCCAAAAAATCTACATACACTTTTGAAAAAGCTCATCTTCCATTTCTAGACCCCTGTGCTGTCCAAAAGTGAAAAAGCTGTCCTGTAAAATTCAAGGCTGTTTTCAGTGCACTTGCCTCAAAGAGACACTTCTGACTTCATCTTAAATTCAGTTAAATGATTACGGTAGCAATCAGGAAAATGTACACACGGTTTTGTTTGAGGGTGTTGTGGTTTCAGGTCAGCTCATTCGGTAACAAAGCACCACAAAGCCGCTCACTCACCCCCCACCCCCACCGCTGGCCACGTTGGGATGAGGAGAAAATACAAGGGCACGCTCGTGGGTCGAGACAAGGACTGGGAGGGATCACTCCCCACTTATGGTCACGGGCAAAAGACAGGCTCCACTTGGGGAAGAAACAAAATCCATTTAATTTACTACAAATCAAATCAAAAACAAAACACAAGGGTATTAGGAAGGGAAACTAAACATCAGAACAACCTCCCCCCACCCCTCCCGCCTTCCCGGCTCAGTTCCATTCCCGGTGCTTTCTACCTCCTCCCCCTGGCGGCGCAGGGGAACAGGGGATGGGGGTTGAGTCAGCTCGCCACACATCATCTCTGCCGCTTCTTTCCTCAGGGGGAAGATTCCTCTCTCGTTCCCTGCTCCACCGTGGGGTCCCTCCCACGGGAGACAGTCCTTCACCAACTGCTCCAATGTGGTTCCTTTCCGTAGGCTGCAGTTCCTCACATTCCCTGGCGCGGGTCCTTTCCGCGGGCTGCTCTCCAGTCTCACACTGCTTCAGCGCAGTTTTTACCATGGAGTTACGGCCATCTTCGGGAGCCTCCGCTCCACCATTCACTCCCATGGGCTGCAGGGGGACAGCCTGCCTTCTCCCCACGAGCTGCAGGGCCATCAGCCTCCTCAGGCGCCCCCTCCTCCCCCTCCTCCTTCACTGACTCCAGTGTCGGCAGAGATGTTCCTCTCGCGTTTCCCCCACCACACACTACCGGTTCCCCTTCTTAAATATGTTCTCCCAGAGGCGCTACTACCATCACTCCCCGCCTAGAGGCGGGTCCGACATTTTGGCGCCGGGGAATTTTCCAGCAACTTCTTAAAGGGGCCATCTCTGCAGCCCCCCTCCCCTGCCACCAAAGAAAACTGAGCCACAGAAACCCATAACAGTAGTACAGCAACACAGCGCACCATGACCTGCTTAACAGCAGTTGCCAAAATATGAAGCAAGGAACAAAGTCAGAATGACATAAATCTCTTCTTCCAGCCTCGAAGTTGTTTGTTTCCCCAAGTTTAGCTACTGTGTAACTGCAGCTCTTGCTTGACGTTGCCTTCCCAAGTTAGTGATAAGTTTTGAAAACTTGGGAATATGGGTTTTACACTCACTTCAGCCACTTCAAACACATAAAAATCCATAACATGGATGACACCACCATAATACAGGGCGGTAATTAATGTTGTCAAGGGTATTTTGGATACTTAAATGCAAATATCTAAGGCTTCCACTTGAGCCTCCTAAATGTGTAAAATTTCATTACTTATATTTTAGTATATGGTAAATAACATTGCATCTTAAAGTATGCTTTCATGTTGGATTTCTAAAACGCAGTGGAGGAAATGAAAGTAGCACACGATGTGCAAGGAGAGCGTTTAACCTATTGTTAAATGTCAGTAACATGCTAACATTGACCTAGGAAGAATTTTTATCTGTTTTGCACAGGTACATAACACCACATGTAATAAAAGGATTGCAGGCATTGTTAAATTGTTTTGTGATTTTTTTAAAAAGTTATCTTTAGGGATTCTGATAAAATAAGACATGTAGCCAATAAACATAGTGTAAGTAACAATACATGTGATGATGAAATATATTCTTATAACTTTATATTTGCTTTCAAGTGGATATTAAAATTTTTGACTTGTCACACCAGATCAAATCATTTGCCCAAATACAGATCTGGTAGCACATTGTACAGGGAAACATATATGCAATCCATGAAGGCACAGGTGGGACCAAAGGCAAGTCCCATTAAAATCTATGGAAAAATACCACTCAAAATCTACAGAAAGCATGGGAGCTTAAGTACTGCCTTGAGGGCCATATCATATCAAATAATTATTACAGATTATTTTATTTCTGTAAATCTCAAATCCTCTTCAGACTCATGCTAAACTTCTGACCTCCATGATTTCCTGGTACAAATCATTCCATCATTTCCAAAGAACACCAAATGTTAATTTTTACCTGATTTTAAATCACTTTTGTTAATGTTATGGTTGTTATTGTTGCTTAATGTCTGAACATTTTTGTCTTCTGTTCTGGGAAATCATAAATGAAAAAAATATCTAAAATCTTTCTATCCATTTGTGATGGGGTTGTGTGTTGCAGGTTTTTTGGTGCTGGGGAAGGGGGCTGCAGAGGTGGCTCCTGTGAGAAGCTGCTAGAAGCTCCCCAGCCTCCAAGTGGGACCTGCTTCTGCCCCAGGCCGAGCCCATCAGTGACGGTGGTAGCGCCTCTGGGAGAACATATTTAAGAAGGGGAACCGGTAGTGTGTGGGGGTTGGAACGTGAGAGGAACACCTCTGCAGATACTGGAGTCAGTGAAGAAGGAGGGGGAGGAGGGGGCGCCTGAGGAGGCTGATGGCTCTGCAGCCCGTGGGGAGAAGGCAGGCTGTCCCCCTGCAGCCCATGGGAGTGAATGGTGGAGCGGAGGCCCCCCTCAGGATGGCTGTGACTCCATGGGAAAGCCAGCAATGGAGCAGTGTGTGACTGAAGATTAGCCCACAGAAAGGACCCGCGCCAGGGAAGTTTGGGAAGAACTGAGGCCCATGGAAAGGACCCATGCCAGGGAAGTTCAGGAAGAACTGCAGCCCGTGGAAAGGACTCACGTTGGAGAAGTTGGTGAAGGACTGTCTCCTGTGGGAGGGACCCCACGGTGTAGCAGGGGAGGAGTGAGGAGTCCTCCCCCTGAGGAGGAAAGAGGGCAGAGACAAGGTGTGGCGAGCTGACCCAACCCTAATCCCCTGTTCCCCTGCGCCGCCGGGGGAGGAGGGAGAGAGAAGCGGGAGTGGAGTTGAGCCAGGAAGGCGGTATGGAGGGGTGGGGGGAAGGTGTTCTGATGTTTGGTTTCCCTTCCTAATATCCTTGTTTTGTTTTGATTTGTAGTAAATTAAATTGATTTTGTTTCTTCCCCAAGTTGAGCCTGTCTTTTGCCCGTGACCATAAGTGGGGAGTGATTCTTCCCACTCTTTCTGTCGACACATGAGCCTGCCTGTGTATTTTCTCCTCAACCCAACGTGGCCAGGCGGGGAGGAGTGAGCGAGCGGCTGCATGGTGCTTTGTTACCGGCTGGGCTGAAACCGTGACACCATTGTAAAGTTTCACTCATACCATTTCTTATTCTCTTAAGAATCATTTTTCCAAAATCTCTTTAGTCATTCCTCCATCATGATTAACAATCATTTGATAGTCAGGAGTTTATTATCGAAGTATTTTTACACTGAATGTCTTGAAAAAAAAAAGTTGTTATGAAATGTAATGAAAAATCAAACAAAACACATTTAAGTAAGATCATGTTTGGTGGTGGTAATGATGTCCATTTCAAAAGAAGATTAAACTTTCCAGAAAACTGAATTTTGCAATGACTGAAATTACTTTCATTTTGAAGTTAAATCTGCTGATCGTTATCTGTGTAAAGAAGTGAGCAAATGCTGACCTATGAAAGCATTTAATTTCTAAAACAAAGAAATTAACTTCTCATTTTGGATATTCCAAAATGATTCCTTTAAAAATTTGCTGAATTAAACCCTTCACCTGTCCTTCTTCACAATACATATTTTTAAATAGATATTATTTAGGAAAAGGGAAGTTTTAAAATCATTAACTAGCCCAGAATACATTTATATATACACATATACATTTTACTTTGGCCTGACTAAAACATAACTTTACTTTGCCTCCAATTTTGCTGGGAAAAATGGCAAATGTTGGTTACATCTACAGTAAAAAGAGCATTATTCACTTATCACTCCATCAGAGTTAGCCTCAACATCACCAACACTACCTCCTATCCTAATTACATAGTATATTGATCAAGTAATTAATTAAAGACTCTGAGGGACACGAGTGTTAGAAAATATTTTAAAACCATCCACTTGAAGCACTGCTTATCAGTCTAAGCCTGGTAACCTTTCAGTGTAGCACAAGTATGGAGGATATATGTGTTGCAGGGAACCAGTCTGGAGACGCGAGCCGAGTAACAACAGTATACCGATACGGCTAGGGTTGTTCTCCCTTTATTGCTCACACAGCGTATTTTTATACCTTAAACTACTAATCACAAGCTATGCACACGCCTCATGCTACAATACTATTGGCTAATGTCTTCCTATCACGCACCCGGAAGGGAGCGTGATAGGCGCTCATCATCAAATCCTGCGTCCCAACTCCTCCTGCATTACAGTTAACGCATCCTGCTAAACATCCACATGTTACATAACGCAAGCGACCCCAAGGACATTACGCGGCAACTTTGTCCTTCACTATCAGTCCTGGATTGTCCAAACCTTGCAGTATTATTTCATGGCCGTTCCCTGCAAGGAATTCCTCCACATATATGTCCATGCATCTGGACATACTGTATGTTAAGATTTTTGTTACAGTTTTAAAAGGCTTATTATGTTAAGGCTTCCTAGACCCTACTCTTTTTCTATCAGACAAGTTTATTCTCAATTAACAGAGCTGTCAGGTGGAATTAAATAACACTAAAATATTTTCCTGCAGAGACTTAATAGCAATAAAGCAATATATATTTAAAAGGGAAGAAAACAGGTCTTTGGAGTACAGTATAAAGGACTGAAGACATGCTGAGTCTTTGATCATTGGAATTATCAATTAGCACTATTCTGATTGAATCCTGTGTTATTTACCCTGAAGGAGTCCTGATAACAGCATGTCCTGCAGATGGGATGATATCTCCAGTCAGCATTTTAAATATTGTGCTATTCCCAGCTCCAGGAGTCCAAAAATCTAACAGATATTTAAAAAAAAAAAAAAAAGAAAAAAGAGCGAAGAAGGAGCACTTCCTAGAAGTGACTTATTTAAGATTCTAGTCCTCCACCTGCCCAGTAACTAAATGCATTATTTCTTCATATTATTAGTAAATGCTAGATTTGAACCTGAGGATCTCAAGTTCTATTTGAGAGCCCTCACTACCAGTCCATAGAGTCAATATTTCTCAGTTTCTCATGGGCTGCTTCAGTCTGTACAAGTAAATGAACACCAAACAGCCAAGACACACACTGACTCTGAACAGTTAGTTCAGGCCCCTAGCTGCAATGAATATATGTTAAAGCTCGGGCAAGATTCGTATTAAGTCTACATGTAGCACTTCATAACTTTTAAAATACTTGCTTCATGAATTTTCTTATTGATAAATAGGCTTTAATCAGCAATAACATCCTCTTGGTTACCCCAGTTACTCAACAGTTGATCTATATCTGTCAGGATGTCACTGGACCTGCACTGCCATGCACTGGTTTCTCAAATCTTCCAATTTGCAATTAGCAACCAAGAAAAGTCTTCTCCTTATCAGGATTTTTGAAATTAATATCTACAGTTCCCAAAAGCATCAAAATAATGAAAAAAAAACACAAACCAAATAAATGCTGTTCTTAAATCTTTAGGATTGTCACATTCCATTTTAAATTTCAGTTTATTAAAATAGTACATTATTATACTATATGCTATATTAAAATATACTGTGATGATTTCAGCATGGGAACTACAAGTTTGCCTTGGTTACAAATTCAGGATTCAGTCCATAGTTTACAATTGAGCTAGGTATTCTTTGCTTTCTCTTTGGACATTGAACTGCTATGCTACCTACTTGGTTTTTATGTTAGCCTATAAAACAATAACTTGGCAAAGATAAGTAAGAAGAAAAAATTAAGACTCTGATTAATTTGTAACCTAAAAAAAAATAAGTGAACAGTTGTTTCTTAAACACCACCAGAGCTTCTGCTGTTATCCAGTTACTGATTTTCAGAAATTACTATAATTGAAATCGTTCTGCTGCTATCTACAGATTTTTGATTGTAGACATCATGAGTATGTTGCTCAGAATTGCTCAGAATAAAGTGTTATTTTCTGAAAGGAAAAAAAAGACCCCTTTACCTCTCCCCTCAGAATTCCCAAGCTTATGCTTTCCACAGCTGTGTTCTTCTTACTGAAACCTCCATAACACTTCCTGAGGTTGTACAGAAAAACGACATCATTACCAGTTCTTCCACCAAAGAGTCACTGTCACTCCATTTCTACATCAACATCTTCTGAAGGGCTGACCATGCTGTTAATTGAACACTGACCGCTAAACCAGAAGATGATAACTAATGACACATGGCAAATTGGACATTGCTGTACTCTGGATAACTATTTCCCTGGTTGCAATCCCTTAAAGCTGACCTCAGCAGAATCCAAGAGAAATGGCAACTAATTGTATTTTTTCTGGATTTCTACTAATTCAGGTACACTATGGTATCAGAAGTATTTATCTCCAGATGTTCCAAGGAATCCACCATTTTCTTTCTTTAAAAATTAGTTCAGTGTCCACTATGGCAGAATACAAATGGTGACATATCTTGGTTTCTGCAGGAGATCCCAGTGAAGAAGAAGTCATAAAAGAAGAAGTAGTGTTGCCTGCAGGCCATTTCCACAAAAATCCAGCCCAGGAAATTGATCTCAAAGGGGCTTACATATGTATGAATCTATTCCAAAGTTGCTGGTTAGGTCAAACTTGATCTGATTGTATGAAAGTTCTATTAAACCCTGGACTAAGCAGAATTGTAGGAATACAATGAATGCCCATTAGAGGATATTGTAGATGTTATGAAAACTCTGTATTAAGTTTCAGCAAGAGGCAGAGGGCAGAGAAAAAAAGGAAAAAAATTAGTTTTCCCTAATCGCATATTAAGCGCACTTACAAAGCTGGATACAACATTCAAATCTCACTCAAGGTGAACAGATTTCAGAAGGGGACATTGTGAACTATTTTGGGGCAGGGTTCATCTCTTACTGTATTTCAGACTACTTAGAGCCATCGGATTCTAATTTTAGGTGAGGTTCACAGACAGTAACAAAACACATGTGGCGACGATCATTCTGTTTTCTTACAATTTTAATATTTGATTACTATTAATTCTAAATCACCAACTTAAACCTAAGACAACACCAAATCTGCCTCCAAATTTGAGTGACATGTAATCCAGATTTGACTTCAAACATCAAGTTTTTGACCTGGCACATGTACAGATATTCATACACATTCTGGATCTCCTCTCCATCAAGTTGCTTAATTACCTTTATGACTAATGAAAATTACATACATGCAGTGAGAATGCATATTACTATTCATACAGTGCATTACAGATCCTAGGAATATGCAGTTTATCTCGTATGTCAATATTATTCAAACACATCTTACAATGCATATAATCTATTCAATTGACCAGAACAGCTCCCAGCCAATTACAACTTAATGGTCTGGAAAAATCTCAAGATTTCAATTAAAGCTGTTCTTCTGTTATTACAGCACCTTTTTTGTTTTGTTTTGCTTTGTTTTGTTATAAAAAGTTAAAATTCAAGATGGTAACAAGCAATACAGTATACACTAGGACAGAAAAAATCATGAATGTTTAACATACGTAAATTTTTCTGCTGAAAAAAATCTTGTTTGTGTACATGTATAAACATACGTATATTTATATATACAAACATATACATGCATGCACGTGTGTGCATGCATCTCACTTATGAGTAATATAAAGCAAACATTTTATACTGACCTGCACTTTGGAAAGTGCAGCTAACAAACAAGCAAGGTAAGAGAGTCGCCAGCATGGTACATAGGCCAAACACAAAATTTAAGGAGATGTAAGAAATAAAAGCTACATCTGAACTTGAGAAGAATCTGGATACAGGACACATCCATAGTAAAGTTGCATATCTGAAAGTTTAAAGAAAAAAAATTATCACAAATAAGTTATGTTTTCGCTTCACAAAAAGAAAAAAGGCAGTTGTTATACTAGGAAAAAACCCAATAGTTTCTCCTTATTTTAAAGATATGTGAACAACTCTTTTGACCAACAGGGGAAAAATGACAAATTTGGGATGTGTTTTCTTTATCAAATTACCTTATGATTCCATAGATCTACACAACATAGCTACTGCCATGTGATGGGCAGATATGATACATTTTTGCATATATCAACTGCATATATTTACTTTCACTGTTTCGGAAAGCTCACAACCCTGATTTCTGAATGACTGCAAACCCATGCATCTTAACAAGCCTTTTACATAGAAATAGAATTAAAACCAAATATTTGAAGCTTAAATCATGTATGCTGAGCCATCAGTTGTTCTTAGAGGCTTTCATAGAAGGAAAAAAGAACAAAAAAGGA